>JAOBRD020576069.1:0-16115 GCA_027575215.2 Hydrozoanthus sils | reverse complement strand
ATAAGATCATATTTACATGGAAAAAAGTTGCTCTTTCAAGTGTTGGTGTATTGAAAGGGATCTGAATAGGTCAGGCACACTTGCATGGAAGGACAACTTGGATACATTTTTATCTCAGGCTGCTTGCATTGGCAAATACAAACTGAGGTGCATTTGGGAACAATCAAGAGCTGATAGCACAAACATTTGACCAGAGGTCAATGTGTTGTGCATTCTTAAATACCATGATCCAAACCAAACAAGGTCTACATAATTCAGCCTGTGCAAATGTTGTAGCTGTGTTTTATTTCCCTTATAATAATGTACACTACAAAATATCTTGATTCTGATTGGTTGAGAGTAGTGCTGTTTTTCAAAAACACAGTGTAAAAAGAGTTAATTCAGTGCTATGACTACAATGCAACAACAATTTCGACTTGGAGTATGACTATTATTACTACCAAAGCTACGAGGATTCCAACTTTGATTTCGATTATGGCGATTTGGAATATGACTACGATGACTGCGACTACAACTATGATAACAACTACTAGAAATAAAACGACTTCGACTACTTTGAAGACTGCGATGACAATGATTACTATGACTACTACTTGCCCTGTAATTTTGTTGTGTATATTATTAAAAAGTAATCACACAACTTCTCTCGTTCAATTTTGAAATAACATGCACCCATATGTTTTTCAAAAAGTTGAAAATGTATTCGCCCTACGAGCTCATGCAATTTTGATACTTTTTGAAAAACCCACTTGTGTAAATTATTTCAAAATTGAACTTGAAATCATGTGATTACCTTTACTAAGTCTAAAACAAAAATTTCCACCCATGCTTGCACAGACTAATTAATGTACAATTTCAAAAAAGCCAAACACATGCAAAAACATAATTATTAGGAAGAAAAGAAATATCTTGTATTTTGGGTGAAATTGTTATGAATCAATTAAGAAAAGAACTATAAAAATAGATGATCGAGGTGCATGGTTAGCGATTGTGAGGAGACATTCAATTTCATGAACACAATAAACCCATTAGTCAATTAGGTTGGTAATGGGAGTTACACAGAGAGGTCAACTGGAGTGAAACAGTCATGCCGATCTCGGTGATTACTTCTAGTATAATACTTTATCATAACTGCCAAGTTTTTTTTTCTGGTATCATTATAGTTTATAATGATGCTGTCAGTGATTGAATAAATACATCAGAACAAAACAGTGCCTTACTCATAAAACTCTGCAGCTCTTTCAAGTGAACTCCTGACTTCTTCTGGAAAATCTCCAGGGTCATGATGAAAGCTTCGACCAAAGTGTTTACCCTTTGCATGATAAACATTGCCAAGATTGTATAGTGCCCTAGCTTCTCCAATCTGAAAGTAGAGGAAACAGAATGTGAGTTGCAATTTGCCTCAGTAACAAAACATTTTGTTATGTTAATGGATTAATTAGGCCTTTCTAAATTATGAGGAAGGTACAGCAGTGAAAAAACATTGTCAAAATTTGTTACGGTTCTTGTGATATTAACATTATATTAATTTTTTCAACTGATGATACCAGTTTTTGTTTTTGAAATCTGCTGCAAATCCTTAACATTTGAATGAGTTTAAGCCAAACTTGGGCTGATGATGTATCTCATCAGGTATCTTCAGAACAGTTACTAATTTTTGTCCAAGGGATTTGCAGCACATCTCAAAAAATTGAAAATTTACCTGCACAACAACTAAAGTCATCAGTTAAAAACAATGTTAATATTGCGAAAACTGTAATAGAGTTTGAAATTTTTTTTTTCACCACTGTTCTTCAATTACAAAGGTCTATCCACTGATGTAACAAAGTATTTCATGTCATACTGATAGGCCTTTTAGACTTAACTTTCTAGTCTATTAACAAAGTTTTGCTAGTAAAATTTTTTTTACTATAGTTAGCAAAAGTAGTAACTTTATTAGTTATTTTTAATGCAATTATTTTTCTTTGATACTAAATCAATGTAAAAATTATCTAGCAAACCTGAACAGTTAAACAATGTGAATAAAAGGCATAAAAATAATTTAAATCAAACTTTGTTATAGCCTGAAACTAATAAACAAATAATAATTATCTGTTGTTAGTCTTAATGGTATGGGATTCAAACACTCTTTCTGATTAGAGTCTGCTTTGAAATCAACTACAAAACAAATAATGGCAAACTTGTACTGATTAAAATTTACATATCAGTCAAATATTTCTTTTCTGTGACCTTTTATTAGCTCCTTAAAAAACCTTCCAGGCTAACTAATTCTAGGCTCAGGGAATGTAGACTGAAATGGCATTTTAGAGAGTCCATTTATGCAAATTTCCCAGGGGCCATGCCCTAACCACCCACAACATATTCTAGCTAGCTTTAGAAAGTGACAGTGTTCCATTTTACCATTAACATTTGGGCTATTATAAGTGCTAAATATTTATCACAATACAACACAGATCATAATTATTATGAAGACTGACTAAAATTTGTGCAACTGTTAGTGTATTTAAAACTTTGAAATTCTTGGCATTTAATCTTAAGCTCTGGTTATCAGAAGCCTCAAAAATGTATTGGGACTTAGAAAAAGATGGGATGCCACTGTCAGAAAATGACAGGATACTGAAAAAATAACAGGATGCTGAGAAGGATTTTATACCTTCTAATTTTGTACAAGCCAGAACACTGACCCTGTTAGGGTGCTCAACACCTTTTTGTGGCTTTTTGAAACCTTTAAAGAGCATATGACATGAGTACAGTAAACTAAAAGTAAAGTGTCCCTTCTAAAAGCCTACAATATGAATTACTGGTCATGTGCATGTTGCCTTAGTCCAATTAATATGGTGCCATGAAGTAAAGAGATAATAGACTCTATTCCAGTTCCAGGTACTGCTGATAAAAATAGACTGTCGGTGCACGTACTCAGGGTAAGCCTCGAACTGAAGTAAAATATTTGCAAATTCCAGTGTAGAGGAACGGAATTTTAAAATAAAACAATACACTGAGTTGTGAATAACATCTTTTCTCCCTGGAATTTGTGAATATTTTACTTCAGTTCGAGGCTTACCCTGAGTACATGCGCCGACAGTCTATTTTTATCAGTGGCACCAGGAACTGGAAAAGGGTCTATTCGATTTTAAAACATCCGTAACTGCTAGAGTTTTCAATAGAAACTCTATGAATTACAGATGTTTTATAGTCGATTTTGGATGGATTGACGCGAGATGCACGGGACCTGTTGCATCACATTGTTGGCTTTTGGAGGGGACACTTTTAGCGGGAAAAATTCAAAATTATATGTGCCGTACCTTGGCGTACTTTCATCGTATGTTTCTCAAACTTGGCAAACCAAAGCTTTTTATAGTATACTTTTTGAAAATTGACAAACTGATTTCATGCCATATGCTCTTTAAACTCCAATTTGAGAGTCCCATTAAATTGGCCACTCTGTAACTCATCAAAGACCTCACTGTTGCCATACCAATGGATTTCACCATGCACATTAAAGTCAACACAAATTATTTGAAAATATTAATCATATCTATAAATAACAGATAGTCTGCATTTACTATGATCCACTTGCACCATAAAAATTCATTTTTAAATGAATTTGACATATTATTTGATCAATAAAATAAACCAAGGGGAAGTTGTTTAAAAATATCAAATAAGATAAATAGATGGCTAAATTTCATCTATTTTTGTTCCCAAAAAACTTATTCTCTCAAGTTAAAGACCAACCATATGAACATTAAAACCATAAATTAAAGTATCATTTCTTCTAAAGTGTCTACTGCTCACCTAAAATAAATTTTCGTTCACTTATATTAAAGTGTGAAAAAACATATTTGAAAACAAGAGTTAAAGGCTTTCATATGTAACAGATCCAAAATATCTGTTTTCCCCCAAAACCATTGATTTCAGTAGCAGGAAATACTCTCAACTATTGAAAAAATAAACTACATTAACTTGTAAATCCAATCATCGCCATTGTCGTTTTTAAGTGAGCTCCTCGAAAATACTAAAAATTAGCATTTTCCGTTTCTTTTATGACAAGCGGAATTGAAAAATGCCATCTGCATGCTTAAGTAACCAGTTGTACTTAAGTAGTCTGAAAAACAAATCATCTTCCTTTTTTTCTCAAAATGTGATTTGATAAAATATATACTTTTCTTAACCTACGATAACACTAGCCCCGAGGATTCGATTTTTAATGATTTTTTGTCGTAAACCGCAGTATTTTGTTGGTAGATTCCATGCTTTCGAAACCACGTAAGCAACGAATAGAATAAACTCGTTTATGTCTATAATTGTTACAAAGAAAAGAATAAGATGAAATTGACCAGCGAGTTTCGGTACGTTCACACCGATACCTGGATTACACTGGTGAAAACAAAGTTATTAAAGTTTTGTTTTACAACATGATGCAAGAAACTGAACAGTTAATTTAAGGAATTTCTTCTTTCGTGTTTGTGTTACTCGCAAAATTTACATTACTCATTACTGCAAATTGTATAACTATTTTCGTTTCCGTACTTTCGTTTTTACTTAGTATTTACTTGGTAAAATTTGACAAGCTTGCGATCACTTTTCTTCTCCATAAAACTCAAGTATTCAATTAGTAAACTGCGGTTAACAAACGCCGTACAGCACTGATATTTATCAGTTTGTAATTTCGAAAACAACATTCTTGGCAAACCATTAAAATTGCTACGCTGATTCTCACAGCTTTTCGACGCTGAGAATTTTTAAGTTTAAAATCACCCAAATCTCTTTAGCCAAAAAGTTAAAAACACTCACATCTACTTCAAATGTGACTTATAGACGTTATTGGCTCGAACAAAGACGGAGCGAATGATATGACAATAAGCGGATCGCGGAGCAAATGCTCTCTCTAGCGACAACAAAAGACAACCTGCAGAGAAATTCTGATTGATCTTTGATTATGAGCGGAGATAACAAACTAAAATCGCCCGGACTACAAAGATTATGCCGGCAAAAGCCGGATTCGAGCAGTGAAGACAATGAAATCTACTAAGACTATCTCAAATTTAAAGTGAATTACAAGCATAACACGAGAAATCTCAACAACAAACCGCAGAAGGAAATCATGCGCGTATATGTTATAGATTTGTTTGAATAATCGATGACATTCACAGTAGTTGGCCAAATAGATTCGATCGATCCTTTGAACCACTACAAGTTACTCATATTACAAACGCTTGGCAAAAATTCCACAACATCCTTTACATACCTTGTCACTTAGCTCACGAGAAATGTCCAAATGTCTCGTACAACACACAATAGCTTCATCAAATTTGCCCAATACTTTCAAAGTATTGCCGAGATTTCCACTCGCTTTTGCCTCTCCAACGCGATCGCCTAGAGTCCTAGCCAAAGTCAAATCGTGGCGATGAAATTCCAGAGCTTTTTCATATTCTTGTAAATAGAAATAAGCGTTTCCCAGCTGACTATACACAGCGCTAAGTGTTTTCAAATCTTCTGTTCCGACCTGAACCGCGGCCTCAAAAAATCCAACCCCTGCACGGCAATCACCGGCTTTGCAAAGCCTTTCGCCCTCCAAAGCCAACTCCATACAAGAAGCTTGGACTGCCATGTCAAAACGTATAGATATCAACGTAGCAATGAATCCTTAGCAGTTTACTGTTGAGCCAAAGTGTCTTGTAGGTTTCAGTTTGTCGATTCAATATCAGTTATTTTAAGCACTTTAAGTGACACTCACACAATGAACGTTTTCATTGCGAAACTTGAATTGGGACGTTTCTATATACGTTTTCAACGTTAGAAGATCAAAAAACTCCCTAACTCTTTTCTCATAAGAGTTCTTGCTTTAAAATCACGACAGAAGTCATTTAACTGAACTGTCTTTCTCTCGACTTTGGCGGAACTTGATCAACAGCCGCTTAGAGCTCCAGTAACGAGAATTTACACATCAAACAAACTTCAGCTGCAAAAAATTCGTTTTGAGACACCTTGCATAAATTTAGCGCCAAAGACAAGTACATATATAACTAGAACCAGTCCCCAACGCTTCTCACGGTATCCAAGATGGCAGTTTCACAACAGAAAGTTTTGTGATGCATATTTTAAAACTGTTTTCAAAGCTGGTCGTCGTTTTTAGACTTCTGTAGCATTCGGAACTTTTGCTTAATTAAGCGCTCTAGTATGACAAGAAGGGAAAGTGATAGTTCAATGCAAATAGTCCACAAAGCTGTCTGTGAAAACCAAAACGAGCAAAATGAAAGTGTCAACCTACAATTTTCAAGTTTTCAAAACCATCACGTGCAACGCGACAAAGAGTTCAAAAAGGAATATATTGGCATAAATTGTGAAGAAAATGAAAAACTTTTAGAAGGAGGCCTTTCTGGTAATGAAACTAGACAAACTTTAGAGGCTAGTCTGTGCTGTGTGCAATCTGCGTCTACTTCAAAAGTTTGTGGGCCCTGCGTCTCATGTGTTGCTCCTATTAGCAGTACATGTAAAAATGTTTCCGTTCAAAAGGAGAGTGGAGAAAAAACAGAAATCAATACAATGACTTCGAATGGTGAAGATCACCAAACGGAAAGAAAAGAAATTTGCTTGAGAACTAATGGGTCAAGAAATGACGAATTATGTTTACATGTATCTAAAGCAAGCAAAAGTATAAATAATATTCCTGATTGCAATCACGCAATTGAAGATAATCCTGGAATAGGTGCAAGATATTTACAAGACAGAACTAACAATGAAACCGATTTTTCATCGAAAACAGAGCAAATTTTCAAAGACCATGAGAAAACAGTTGAAACCTGTGAGAGCATGGAAGGCGAAATTGAAATTGATATCATTGGCAATGAGGGGGCGCTAGGTAATTCTATGTCACACTGTGCAGAAATAAATATTTCACCAGTTGATGCAAACTTTGAGAAGGAAAAACACAATTTGAGCATGCATCTTGCAGACAAACACAGCTCTGAAAGGAGGCCTAACTTTGTAACCACCCCTAATGGTGGCTCCTGCCAAGTATTGGGAACTTCAAGTACCACCAAAGGCAGTGAAATAACAAATTGCTCGTATCAATTTAACTCAAAAGAATGGAAAAAAATGAAAGTCAATAGTGTTTCAGAAGAGAACAGTGATGTAAAAATTGGTTTAGTTGCTGGTACCAAAGGCACATTGCCTGATGATTCACCAGTTACAAGTAAGGTGGTACAAAGTGATTCCAAAAAGCACTTAGATGTTTCTTTACCAATAGAAGAAGATATGGAGATTGGAGAAGATGGATATAACAGATTTTATTTTGAATCTGACAGCTTGGCTTTAAAGGGCAATGAACAGTAAGTGATAACTAGATTACAGTCAAACCTCTCTAACATGGACATCTTCAGGCTTGGCCTTTACTGTCAGTCTTAGAGAGGTGTCTGTCTTATAGCTCTAGACAAAATATACAGGGGGAGAAAACAGTAGGGACCAAGACTTTGTGTCCATTTTATAGCAGTACTCTTAACTCCCAAATAAGCAAATAGGGCAAAATAGTAGTATAGGTTGGACAAATTATGAAAAACTTAGTAGTAGTATAGGGCAGAATAATGGTATAGGGTGGAAACAACCATCTCAAAAAGGCCATAGTAGTACAGGGTAGAATAATAGTATAGGGTGAAAATATCTCGAAATATCAATAATCGTAATGATTTAATTTTCCGATAGCACCTGGTGGCCAACTGCAACACTTTCTTGAATTTTGGATCATCAGATTTTGCCGACTTCAATGAAGGACTGTAACACATTTTTCTATACCTTATTCTTCACTAGAGCTGCTGACAAAATTGCTAGGTTTTATAGTTGTACAAGCCCAATTAAGGTTTGTATAGGATGTAAATAGCTGAAAACTAATAAGCATACAGACCCAAATAAGGCCCGTATAGGGTGGAAAATTTGCTCAGAAAAAAAAACAAACATACATGTATGTTTATTCGGGAGTCAAGAGTATCTGTCTATTCTGGGTGTCAATCCAGAGGGGTTCAACTGTATTGCCCTTAGTTTTAAAATTAAGCAGTTATAGTCCACTTGTAAAATAAGAAAAGATTGTTGTTTTGATACTGAAGCTATATTCTGACTAATATCTTGAGGCCCCTCATACCATTCTATATTGTAGCTGACTCTTAAGTCATAGAATTTAACCAGGTTATATTTTCCATTAACTTACCAGGTTATATTTTCCATTAACTTACCTGCATGGAGGAAGTTTGATACTGTACTGAAACCGTAAAGTTACATGTTAAAGCCCTCCCCCCCCGTTATAATCCACCCCCACCCCCGTCCCCTGGATATAGCCCATCTATTTGCCAAAGAAAATTATATTGTTGTGGGTATTATAAGCCTTCCTGGATATAACCCCCTTCTCCCTCCTCCATCCCCATTTCTAAGCCCATCCATTGTATAAGACACTAGCAAGAACACTGTTTCTTGGTAAACAGGCAAGGTGATCTTGATAAGGCCTTTAGTTATTTTTACTTTCATTCTGTTCCAGTCGCATGCATGTTATATAAAAGTTAACATAATTAAAAACATAAACTTTAAATTAGATTTAATTTTTTTCACTTGCATTCTTGTTTATACCTTTCCGTTGGAATTTGAGCCAGTTTGTTAGCTACTGTATACCAATCTGACGAGGCTCAGTAAGGCAAAAACAATTGTCCCTGACTGCTAACACTCAAGCACAAAGAATTGATATTTGTGGGTTCAGTATGTACAGGCTTTATTTCTTTCTGACTCATGAGGCATCAATGTCATTTACTTGCTGCCTCTGCATCATTAACATGATATTGTGCAACACTGCTGATTTTTCATCACAACCCAGATGCCACAGGTGCAATTCTTACACAGGCTCGATGGGGGGGGGGGGTTGCCATAGGTGCACTCACATCCCCACCCCAACAGGCTGCAAAGGGTCCACTTTTTTGTTGACCAACTATTTGAAAAAGCAACATTATCCTCTACATTTTTCTAAACTGATTTATAATATAAAAGTGTGCTTAGTACTCAGGTTTTTGAGGGTGGTTTCACCTGCATGTTTTATAATTCAATCTCAGACAACAAAAATTTTAAAGTTTCTCAGAGGAGCATGCTTTGGACCCATAGAAATTCATGCTTCTGCGATCCTTTGGTCTGTCTTCTCTTCGACCGCATCCACTCGCAAAATACCCTGGCTACAAGCCTGTTACACTCTTATTAGTAGCATAACCTTTAAATTAATTTTAAAAATGGAGTAACGCATGCAACAGAAGTTTTTCAATTGAAAGTTTTTTAAAAGATTAGCCTTTTTTTAAGATCTTTGTATTCCCTGTTTCAGTTACCACATACTTCTGCAGACATTGGTTGCACTTGAATCACAAAGAGTGCAAGCAATTAAGGTAAGAAATTAAAACTTTTTGTTCTATACATACTGAGATATACTCACTGAAAAGCCATATTGAAACTTTCATTGAAAAATGAGTTCTTGCTAATCAGAGTCCTTGGACCAATGCTTTTTCACTACAGTAGTAAAACAATTTTCTTTAAGCTTTTAAAAGACAAAAAAGTGAAAAATATTTTAACATTACTGAAAAAGTTTCTGTGAGGTGGTTTTCATTCAATCCATGTTTCACCATAACAAAAAAAGCTTGCTTGTTCAAAAACTAATTTCTGATCCTTCACAAGAAATCATGCAGCAAAAGTTTGCATCGATCTTTTATTATTTTCTTTCTTCCAAAATCTGTACTTGCTTATATGATAATTAGTTGTTTATTAATAATCCCTGTCCTGTCTCTCTCTGTATTTGCTCAGGGTAAATGATTAAATGTACATGTGGATCCAATATAGGAGGCATGTGACCTAAGGCTGCAAATATCCTACTGGGTCCCCAAGCAAAAACACACATAGTTTTTTACAGAGTCGTGTTGTACATCACAGGGCTTGCAACTTGAAAATCCTTAGTGAGTGAGTTATAGCTTGCCTAAAATACTTGAAATGAGTGAAATTTTTGCCATTGAGTAAGGTTTTAAACATGAGAAAAGATATTTCTGCACATCCCAAATTATAAACCATAGTTTCTTATGCTGCATTTGATATACTCTCAGATGATCATGAGGTGGTTTACTTTTTATTAACTACTTTGTGAACTTGGTATAAGTCAAATGCATTTATAAGTCACACTCCTTTTTTGAAACCAAAATTGACTCTTTTTTGAAAAATAGGTTTTTCAACTGTTTTCATGGATTAAACAGATAAGGTTCTAATTGAATAAAAAGTCATGATCACAATTGTTTTAAAATCATAAGTTACTGTAATCTGAGTCATTGGTCATCCCTTGTTGTTTGATGGTTGCCAAAGGAGCCTATTTGTGTGATGTTTACCAAACAGTGCATGCCCTTGTTCAGAAGTGAGGTTGTTACCGTAGTTGATTCCTTCTGTCTGGTGATTTCTTCTGCTTTAGCCAATTTAGGTAATTTCTGGCAATCTGATTGAGTGTTACATTTTCTTTCTCGTGTATAAGTCGAAGTTGATTTTTTGGATCAATTTTCACGTCTTAAAAGTTTGACAAGTTTATACACGAGTTATATGCTAGCTGAGTAATTTATCGATCTTTTCAGATCAATTTTGTACGAGCAATGGCAAACAAGAGCATTCAATTGCCTCAAATAGGTCATCAGATTTAAGCGAACTTACTTTCATTTAGAAGAAAGTTTTTATTATAAATGTTAAACCATTTCTTGTTATGAAGGATTTGGAACTGCTGGCAGCTCAACAGAGAATTGCATTGGAAGACTCCATTGGATTTGTTGAGAAGCTACAGAACAATGTAAGCATATGTACTTTTAATTAATAATGACTTTGAAGTTGTTAATGATTGGACAAGAGCCTCGTTGTAAATTCCAAACAGTGCACTTACAAATTAAAACGGTGCAATTACAGATGTAAGGGGCTGAAAGCTTAGAAAACCTTCCAAAAGTAGCTAAATATTTCATTTGGAGTTTTATGCCACAAAAAAAACAAAATGGAGGCAAGTATAGCCGAATGCAGTGATCAGTGTTGAACTTAATCAAAATTTAAAAATCTAAAAGAGGAGACTGCAAACAAACAACATAAGAAGTATCAACAACTGGCAAAAATGTAGAAAACCTGGGGAAAAAAACTGAATTCGATGCTTCAGGAGTTTTTTGAGTAACTAGACAAGTTGAAATGGAGTAGTCTCTCAACTTCCTTTCAGTGTCAGTGAAATAAACACCTCTCTCTTGTAATTGCTTCATATCTCATTAGTGCCCCCCTTCAACCCCCCAAAATTTAATAGACGCCTGCAATCAAAATGTTGCACCTACTAAATAACTCCAAAAACATGTTAGAGGTATTTTCATTGACAGGAGGCACTTGGACTTCCATCCAGGCAAGCAGTTGTTAAACTTCCACAGATTCCATGGGGGGAGTATGTGACATCCCTTGACTCCCTGGAGAGACAGTGCTTTCCCTTTCAGCATCAGACCAGGAAAATTTCGCAGCAGTTAGAGAAAAGTAAGCACTTCTGTAGTAAGCCAACAGGGGTCTTCTGTTATTATAACTCCGCTTCAAATGTCAATTTACCAGAAATATTATAACAAATTAGTTCTTGGAATCTTGAACATTCATTGGAATCAAACTTGCTCACTTCCCTGGAGTTCCCCTTTAAAGGATTTCATTATGTTCAATAGATAATTGGATTCATAAATTGCTGTTAGTTTGATAAGTTTAAGGATATCGTAATTTATTACTACAATAACATGCATCCTTAGTATAGTTTGTGCAGTGCATGGGTTGTACTTTGAACGTTGTGTTCTCAAGAACATGTTTTAAAGAAAAGTGTGAACCGTATCTTCTTAGTAAAATTATTTAGTTTTCACACAATCGAAGTCGTTGTGGACCGCAACATTTCGACTGCTTAATGCTAGTCATCTTCAGGCGATGTGTAGGCTGTGATCTTGTTCATTTAAATAGGCGTCGGGTCGGCGCGAATCGCGCACGGTGTCTTGAAAAGACCTGCTACGTGTTTGATGTTTGCACACGGTTGCAAGCCATGTCGATGCCGCCTGCCCCTGTTGATATTGTTTTGTTGGAACCCAATATGAATTGAATCTGAAGTAAAAGAAGCCATTCTGATTCAGATTATCTGGGGAGTGTTGTGTTATACATGTTGCACATTTACTAACGTCTTTCAGTTACTGTGTGAACTTAGTGTGTGGCTCCACCTAAAACGTTCTACCATTGGTACAGGGTTTAATGGAGCCGAAACCAATTGTGGAATTGCACACAGTTTGGGCATCCTGCTAATGAACAGTAACTGTTTTGTGTTTCTATTTCAGCGACATACTATACAGTTTGTCTGTACAAATTTAAATTTGCAAATAGAGTCCTCCCTTTATTCAGTGCGGACTTCCAATATTGGTCGTAACCTAAAATGCCTTGGTAAAGTCTTTTAAAGTCTGGAGACCCATAACAGTCTTGTGTGATCCCCTAACAAATCTTCCTTTTAGGTATTTTAATGGTCCAACAGCAGGAGTCAGCCGAGGCCTGTGCGACAGTGGATCTGCCGAGACCAACTTTGGCCAGCGTGAGTGGCAATGCATATAGCGTATTTGGAGGCGATTTTGTTGTGAACAAAAATGGAAAGAACCTTGATAGGGAGAGGTAACTTAGTTTCCAGTTCATTTATAAGCGTTTAGTAACCATTAACCTTGGATCTTTCCGATATATAACATGTAATCCAGATGTATTTACTGATTTTAGCTTTTCCAGGTATTGATTACACTTTTTGTTATTCATTAACACAAAATAATCATTCATTAACGCAATACCAATGTTCATAAGCGCAGAGAAAACTTTCAGTAGCGCATTTGTATATGCATTGAACATTCAATAGCATCGCCGTGCCATCTATAGCATCTTTGGACGTTCATGGGTGCGGAATGTGACGTCATTAGCACTGACTGACAAACGTTCTAATGCTTAAGGACAATCTATCGGTGAAATGGAATTCATTAATAGAATTACTATTTATCCTTATTATTGTTTAAAGAATTTAACAAAAACAATAAAGTGAACGGAATAACCCTAAATTGACACCAGACAAGCAGTAGCTTCATATAAAAAAAAAACTTTAAGAGACAAAGAACAATCATTACAACTTGGTTGAAATTGCCTTTTGTATGATACTTCTGAAGATAAGTTGGAATTCCACAAGTCGATGATTGAGCGTGGTCTTATTATGATGAAGTGCGGTCTGTTGTCTGGGGATGGTTAAACGTGGTCTGGGAATGGTTGCGCGTGGTCTTGGAGTGATGAAGCGTGGTCTTAGCATGGTTTAGGATGAACTTTGTCTGGGATGGTTGAGCGTGATCTGGGGATCATTGAGTGTGGTCTGGGAATGGTTTAGCGTGGTCTGGGAATGGTTGAGCGTAGTCTTGGAATGGTTGAGCGTAGTCTTTGATTGGTTGAGCTAGCTCTTGGAATGGTTGTGTGGTCTTGGAATGGTAGAGCGTGGTCCGGGAATGGTTGAGCGTAGTCTTGGAATGGTTAACAATGGTCTTGGAATGGTTAAGCGTAGTCTTAGAATGGTTGAGCGTGATCTTGGAATGGTTGAGCGTGGTCTGGGAATGGTTATGCGTTGTCTGGGAATGGATGAGCAAGGTTTTGGAATGGTTGGGCGTGGTCTTGAAATGGTTAAGCGTGGTCTTGGAATGGTTGAGCGTAGTCTTGGAATGGTTGAGCGTGGTCTGGGAGTGGTTTTGCGTGGTCTTGGATTGGTTGAGTGTGGTCTTTGATTGGTTGAGCGTGGTCTGAAAATGGTTGAGCGTGGTCTCGTATAGGTTGAGCGTGGTCTGGAAATGGGTGAGCGTGGTCTTGGAATGGTTGAGCGTGGTCTGGAAATGGTTGAGCGTGGTCTTGGAATGGTTGAGCGTGGTCTGGAAATGGTTGAGCGTAGTCTGGGAATGGTTGAGCATGGTCTTTGAATGGTGGTGCGTAGTCTTTGGATATGTTGAGGGTGATCTTGGAACAATTAAACATGTTGCTGGATTTGCTGAGCGCGGTCAGTGAAATGCTGAGTGTTAAAGACATCCTTGGATTTTAATTGCTGTAAAACATAACGTTATTTTCGGTTTGAGCCTAAGCTGAGATTAGCTATAGATATCTTTAGGATCAGAAAGTGTAGCTGTAGTAGTTTTTATAGGTAACATATTTTTTTCTTTTATTTTCCAGCTATATTGTGGGCGGTACAAAAGGCCTTCAAGGGGATGGCAAGTACGTCAGGGGTCGGCCATATGACAGCTCGAAACCTGCAACATTCAACCAGCCATGGACAACTCAAGAACAGGTGACTACAGTCAGTCGCCCTTTTGGGCATTGCTTTTTCTTACTGCTTCTTAGTCCCCTGCAGAAGCCATTTTGCATTTTCGTCTGTATGGATTGGAACAAGTTGGGTGAAGTGTCTAGCTGGTATTCAAAGTTACAGGTTATGATTCATACAGACTTGACCAGCGTACATCGAACCACTCGCTAGTCTAAGCAGAAGGATCTGCTTCATAAGATGCGTGTGATGAGTGTATTTTGGGACTTGTTGATCCACGCTGTTTCAAAGTGTGTCAATTACCTTCTATTGGTGGACCACTCTTCAGATTTTCTAGTGACATCCGATTTAGATTTACACGTTGGACTATTTTTTTAGTTTCTTTTAAAGTCTTTTAAGCATTCACATAGAGAAACAAGAAGTTACTAAATGGTTCAGCTTGCTTCATTCATTTGTTGTCGTGCAGGCCAAGCTTGAGAGGCTGCTGCAGATCTACCCCCAGGAGGAAGTGGAGTCCAAACGCTGGGAGAAGATTGCCAAAGCACTCGGCAACAGGACAACCAAGCAGGTAGTGTTATGATGATATGAAGCTGTTCTTTGAATATATAGTCAACAACTAGAGTACTAGCTCGCAATTGCCATTACCAGATACATAGTGTGTTTGGTAGCCAATCAGAATACAGCATTTGGGATAGACAGTGACCAGGTTTCTACTAAAATGTATTTCTAGTCACTATCTATTGTAAACACTGTACAGTGCCCGTTAATTCGAAACGAAAAACAGTTCGAATTAATGTCGTTGGAATTAACCGAGTTTAAGTTAACTGATTGTGTATCTAAGTTCATATCCCTGGGAAAGTGGGTTTTGTTCAATTAGCGTGGACTTTGAATTCAAGTGTACTCTGATTGGCTCCTGTTCATGCTACATCAGATTATAGATAGTACGTGTGAGATCCAATATGGCCTCTACAATTCCCGGAATTGAAGCTTCTAATTAACGAGGTAGTTTCAGATAAAACGAAGGCAGCAACAAAACCGAGCACACCTTCACGCAAAAATTGTTCATCATTGACATTAATTGTTTGAAGAAATGAAAACCTTTTTTGTTAAAAAATATTTTAGTTCTTTTGTATATTCTCGAGAGATTTTTACTGAAACAATTGGAGTACTTGCTCTTCATTTCTATTGGCAATTGATAGAAGTTGCGAGTTGTGAAATCAGCTTTGTGATCCTCAAGACTTTAAGAATGTCATCACCCACTTCGGTATTACCTTCAGTCTGAGTAGTTAGAATGTTACTTTAGTGATAAGAGAAAAGCATAATTTATGTTATTGCAATAAGTCAAGTATCGCTTTTATCCAGGAGTGCTCGTTACACATGCACTGACGCAGATCTTGATAAAAAATAAATAAAATTACACAAGTGAAGATATAAAAATACTTGTTAAAATATTAGTAATTGCGCAGTTTCTTGCTTGATGTGATCATCAGACTAAATAATCAGACTAAATGGCTAAATTTTGTGTAGTTAGTTTTTGGGGGACGGTCATCCGTCCACATTTCTTAAAGCCGAAAAAAAAACGAAAAAAAAACCACTTTGCTCAACAAAAGATCCGAGTTAGTAACGTAATGAAATAAAAAGAAAATAGCATTTTAGTATGATAATGGCAAATCAAATGTTATAGCACTTCTTATATTAACTAAATGTTTGGCTTACTACTCTCAGATGCCAAATAAACGTCCCGGGACCCCCGGGTCATATAAGGACT
>JAOBRD020575958.1:0-11636 GCA_027575215.2 Hydrozoanthus sils | reverse complement strand
GGGTCGTGGCCGTTCCAAGAGGATAGTTTGAGATCGCGGCTGATATAGCGCTTACAGAACACTTACATAATTCACTTTATTTTCTAGTACGTTTCTATTTAGATGTACACTTTTTATTTAGTATGTTTCTCCACTTGCATCAAACTTTTTCGTTAAAACATTGGATAAATGTATTATTAACATATAGTATGTTTACCATAAAAAATTGGGTTAATGGATGATTTAAAAATTGGTACACTAAATTGCAAAGGTCGGACAGAAAGGAAAGAAGAGATGTTTTCAATTGGCTCCGACAAAAGAACCGAGATAAATTGTTTGCAAGAAAACCACATTAATGACTCTCCCAAACAGAACAAGCAAGGTGGGAACCTGAATTGAGATATAAAACTATTTTTAGCAGCTAAGACAGCTCAAAATGTGGAGTTGCAATTCTGTTCAACAATACCTTTGAACACAAACTACATAACACAATCAGCGACTCCTCGGGGAGATATATAATTATTGACATAACCATTCAAAACCAGCGAATTACTTTTGTTTAATTTTACGGCCCAAATACCGACTTGCCAGAGTTTTTTAAGGTTAAAAGAAACTATTTTCACAAATGACCTACAAAATAACTCTACTATATTAAGCGCTGACTGGAATGTAGTACAAAATTATACACTTGACACCTGCAACTATACAAGGCTAAACAATCTCAAGGCACAAGAAGCTATCTATAGACTTATTGACTGTTTTGAATGATTTGACATTTTTCGAATGCAAAATCCCGAAACCTGGCGCTACACTTGGCGCTCTACACGAAATAGATTGCTAAAACAGGCCAGACTAGACTACTTTCTGGTTTCTCCAGACGTAACAAATTTCGTAGAATCGGTTGAAACTTTAGCAGGTTACCGAACAGACCACTCTCTTGTTGTTCTAAACCTTGCTTTATCTTAACAAAAACGTGGAAGGGGCTAATGGAAGTTTAATAACTCACTTCTTTACGACCCAGAGTATACCAAAATTGTTAAGAAATGTAGATTACTACAAAATACACAGAGGAGATCTTGAAAACCCAGGGTTTTTAAAATTTTCAATCAATGATCAACTATTCTTCCAAACTCTAAAATTACAAATTAGAGGCGCGACAATTCCCTATTGTGCCAAGAAAAAGCGTGAGAAAAATTGACAGGAAAAACATATTGAAAAAGAAATAAATAGACTACAGCTAGAACTAGACTCGACAAATTTGCAAGAAGCAAAAGCAAAACTAACTGCAATGCAATATGAATTACAAAAGATACACGAGTACAAAATGAATGGAATATTAACCAGATCAAGAGTAAATTGGTCTGCAAAAGGCGAAAAAAAATCTAAATACTTTCTAAGCCTTGAAAAACGTAACTATACAAACAAAATAATGACCAAATTAATTAATAACGACAAAAATTCAGAAATTACCGATCAAGATCAAATTATCGAAGACAAAGGCGCTTCTTATACACTCTTCATTCTTCAAAAGAAGTATGTTTTGAAGATAAACATGCTTCACACTTCTTTATTAATCATAGGAAAAAGCTTTCGGATATTGCAAAAAAAATCGTGCGAAGGAAAAGTCACGCAGCATGAAAATCAATATCAAACAACAAAAGCCCTGGATTAGACTGATTTACCCCAGAGTTTTTTTAAATTTTGGAACGACTTGAAAATCTACTTGGTTAGATCTTCGAATGCTGCATACGAACTTGGTCGAATGTCGATTGCACAAAGAAGAGGTGCTGTTACATGGATCCCAAAACCATATAAAATACGTTTCTATTTAAAAAACTGGCGCCAATTTCTCTTCTTTGTGTTGATCATAAGATAGCATCTGCAGTAATAGTGAACTGTTTAAAAAACGTTTTACCAAAGATTATATCAGGTTCTCAAAAAGGCTTCATAAAAATTCGAAGCATTTCAGAAAACACTCGCCTACTCTATGATATCATGCAAGTTTTAAACGAACAAGATCAAGAAGGACTACTACTTCTAGTTGACTTTCAAAATGCGTTCGATTCCCTCGAATGATCTTTCATCGATCGAGCATTGACATTTTTCAATTTCGGCGAGTCCGTGAAAGAATGGGTTAAAATACTCTATATACAGACTTCATGAGTGCAATAGTTTATAACGACCGTTTATCAACTTTTTTCCCCATTAGTAGGGGTGTACGTCAGGGCGACCCCCTCACCCCATATCTGTTCATTTTATGCGCAGAACTTCTCGCCGATGGCATTAAAACTAACCCTAAAGTGAAGGGTGTTAAAGTTTGAGGCACAGAATTTCTTATAGGTCAATATGCAGATGGTACCTTTTTTACTCTGGATGGATCAGAGGAATCTTTGCGTCATTGCCTAAACACACTTGATATGTTCCAAGAGTGCTCGGATCTTAGCGTAAACATTGAAAAAACAAAGGCAATGTGGATAGGCAACAAAAGCAAATCAATAGAGACTTTATGTCCCGAAAGAAAACTTGAGTGGATACGAGATGAAACATTCGAAGTCCTAGGCATCACCTTTTCTAATAATCTTCACACAATCCCGAACCTTAACTACGATAAAAACTTGGAAGAAATTAGAAAGCTCTTAGACTGTTGGAGCTGGAGGTATCTGAGCATTTTGGGCAAAATACAAGTTATTAAGTCGCTAGCAGTACCCAAAATAGTTCATACATTGTTATCGCTACCTTCTCCCGACAAAAATTGTTTCCACCAATTTGAATCGTTATTTTACTCTCATTTGGAACAAGAAACGGATAAAGTTGCAAGAAAAACGATAATTAATACAATAGAAAAAGGCGGTCTTAAAATGATAGATAATCCGTACTTTTGATCATGTCCTAAGAATTTCATGGGTTAAAAAATATGCAATAAAAACTTCCAAGCTGATTGGAAAAATTTGTATTGTTCCGTTATCGGACCCTGGGAAGATGTATGGTTCTTAAATAAGAAATTGATCACGCACTTTGCAATGTCTCTTCACAATCCTTTTTGGGCAGATGTTCTAAAATCATGGGCTGAGTTTACAAATGATCCCTCAAATGCAGTTGAATATTTGAAACAACCTTTATGGAATAACCTTTGCATCACAATCAATAGAAAAACTGTTTGCCATTTTAGCTGGTGGTTAACGAAAGGTATTCGTCATAAAAACGATAAAGTGGATCAATCTGGACAATTTTTAACTCATGAATTAATCAACAGGAAATTCGACTTAAACTGCAACTTTTTGGATATTTACAGCATTATTAGTGCAATTCCAAAACCTTGGAAAACAGCAATTAAAAACAGCAATTACATGGTGCAAAGTTAGAAAAAGTTGAATCAAAGAAATTAGAAGAGTTGCTAACGAAAAAAAACGACTAAGTTTTCATACAATACTATTCTACAATCAGTTGCTTCTGAACCAGTAAAAGCTCAGAACAAATGGTGCAAAGATCTCTCTGTTTCTAATATTGAATGAACGTTTGTTATCATATCCCTTTTTGCTGTACAGTACCAGAGTTTCCAATATAAGATTTTACATCGAACATTAGCAACAAACACACTTCTAAAGAAGATGGGTATCCTTGAGAGTGATAAGTGCACCTTTTGCCAAAACGAACCTGAATCAATTAAACATCTGTTCTGGTATTGTAGTACAGTCCAACATCTGTGGGACGCCCTTTCCATCTGGATAACTAACAAAACAGGGACTACCATCCCTTTCTCTTGTAATATGGTTACAATAGGCTACACAAAAAACACATGTAATACGGCTGCTATAAACTTTATTGCATTAGTGTCAAAGTTCTATGTTTAGAAAAGGGGCGTCCTACAAGTTTCGAAAGTCTTAAAGAATATTTACATTATATGAACAACATCGAAGATCTGTGTTAAGATACACAATAAATCTCTACATGATGCAAAGTGGAGAAACTGAAACTTTATTTAGTTAAAATTATTTAGTTTGAAAGTTTGTAATTTGTCTTTCCTTCTAAATAAATAAATAAAAATAAAAAAAGTTTTTTATATAATTGATATTATGAATAATAATTCTGCCTAACAGACTTCTGAAAATAAAATATTAAAGAGAAAGTTTTTGAAATCCAAAAAAAAAAAAAAAGAAAAGTTTCGACTTAACCAAAAAACCGTAAGTTGCAGATGTTGGAGTTTTTCCTGAACTGAAACAGACAGGGAACTATACGCTAAACTGAAATAACTAGTGATATCTACTAAATTCGAAAAAGTCCAAAAAATACTATTTTGAGACATTAAACTACAGGATTTATATTGCTTAGCTATGCATAGTTCACCAGGTTTAAAACTTAGTTATAAAGGGTAAAACCTTACACTAGTAAAAACAAACGTTTTCGCTCATTTTCTGATTAAGGAAATAAAAAATAATAATCTGAAGTACTCGAAGCATTTGTCATAATAAATAACATAACATAGGCAACGGCATGAAGTTTTCAGTTTTACACGTTAATTTTGTCCTTTTGGTCTGTTTTGACGCCACAAAATACTTACAAACTGCTTGAATACGCATCTCACATTTGAAAAAAGTTTATTTTTGGTGGGCTAAAATTTATAACATAGATCATGCAGAAAGACTCTTTGCTTCAAAATAGTTATTACAAATTGCGACAATGAGCTATTACAAATTGCGACAGCTCACATAACTACAAATTGCGACAAGGTGCTATTACAAATTCCGACAGGTTTGCTATTACAAATTGCGACAGGTATCACAAATTGTGACGCTATTACAAAATGCGACAGTACACATTCCATGTCCCCTATGGCCACATTCCTCACTCATGCTCCGGTGTAAATGGCTTAACGGTAGGTTTTCACGAATTAGTTCTTCACTTTCCCTACTCCCTCCCATTATATTATCACAACCCTAACCCCTCCCCCCACGTTCAAAGACCTGTCATTCAAGACTTGTTACTACCACTTCTAAAAGTTTTGGTTCACTATTATTGAAAATTTACATTTTATTACATTTGTGGTTGAAGGTGTTTATACTTAAGTTAATGATTTTATTAAAACTGTGGTTAAGATTTTATTACATTTGTGCTAACATTTTGTTACATTTGTGGTTCGTATTAAATTGTAGTTAACTTTATTACATTTGTAGTTAGTATTACATTTGTGGGCGATTATTATATTTGTGGATGATACAGAGGATACCAAACGAGGTTTCACAGGGTTCGTACACCTTTAGAATTTAAAAAATCCAGGGTTTTCCAGGGCTTTTCTAAGGTTCTTTAAGCCCGCGATGAAAATAATAACGTTTCGAATCACCTGTTTAAACAACGTTTTAGTAGTTAATGTCGTAAAAATTCGTCATTTACCGAGTTTAGGTTTTTTAATAAAGTTCTATGAAATTTCCAGGGCTTTCCAGGACTTCAAAAAATTTTCAAGGTTTTCGGGGATTTCCAGGGCCCGTACGAACCCTGATTTCAGTTTTTACTCTGTTTCAAGACTGTTCTCGTTATCTTTTTTATTATTTTCATTTTTCATATTGTCGAACTTGGAGGCCGTGCCTGGCGCTCAGTGTGAGCCCGCGTTACTAAAGGTATAGATTTCAGTCACTTCGCTGCGTCTAAAGTTGGTAAGAATAGGAAGGTTGAGAATTTTCTTTTTGGGCGTTTTTCGTTTTATGTATTTGCCCCGCTTCAAACATTACACACAATATTGGAAATCGCTTTAAAGTTTGCTAAGTATTTTGTAGTCATTTGAATTCAACAAGTAAGCACGCCACTACTGTAGAAAGCCACTGAACTGTTGTGAAGTTTGAATCATGCCGGAAATCGCGAGTTCGTCTCTTTAAAGATGTTTGTCTTATTTTGATAAAGGCGGAGAGTTTGTAATGTGACGATGCGAATTACTGGTAGTATTTTTCACACAATTTCATAATGGCAGAAAGTTTGTACTGTAATCATGCCAGTTTGAAAAATAAAATTGACGTGTTGATGCTTAGCCGGACTTATCAGAAGAAAATGAAATGCGGGGTATTCAATAGTTGTACCTTTTCCCTCTTTGGTAAAGATTATTTTTAGCGAGCAAAAAAAAAAAAGATCAAAAGCGCAAGGCGAGGATCGAAGTGGGGGTGTGCACAGCTAGAGTTTATATAATTATTTAACTTATTACTTAATCATTATAAAATTGGAAATAACTTAGTTCTTTGGCTGCAAGGATAACACAGACGAAAGAAAGATTATAAAGAATTCCGATGATATTCAGTAATCAGTACATTCTGAAAAGAACCCTATCTCTAAGAAATGTGTCGTCGTCTGTCGAACGCATTTAATCTATGATTACTTCTTGACACTTTTGGCCATCTTGATGTTTAGTAAAATGCATTTTGGAGCACCGTGTTGCCTTCTCAGAAGGAAAAATTGTTGCATTGGGCTTTTGCTACGCGTGTGGAAAACAAACAATATGTCAATGAACTTCATATTGTTTGAGCTGGATCAAGGTTAGAGAAAAAAAAATTATTTCGGGGTTTTCAAGTATGCGGCAACCGGCCCGTGTCAGTTTATGTCATAGCCTCTTGTTTCTTTTCTGGTGTAAGGTGTAGTGATCTAATGCATGTCCTTTAGAATTCCTGTCAATTACCTTCCGATCTGCTCCTGGAATTCCTTACTTTGCTGGGTCCATCTCTCTTTCTCTCCTCCCAAACCACTGATCAGGGCTGACGCTGCCACCATCTTACGTTTACACCCTTCGGCATCGTCAAGTAAGGTCTATGGGAGATAATGATTTCAGTTTGCTTTACTTTCTCGTAAATGAAGGCATAGAATTTAAACACACAGATTAGTTCTACAAGGCAAGATAAGAGAGGTGACACGATTAGCCATGTATGAACATCCTTTACACAATGTCAGATTTTAGGGTGGTTTTTACCCATTTCGGAGAGCGACAAATGATTGGCTACATGAAATAACATTTGGTCTTTCATCACGTGATTCCTTGGCTGAGTGCGTAACAAAAATTGTATATTGTCGGTATTTATTTCAGAACTTTCTAGAACCATCGTTCGAAACATCTAGAACAGTCAAGAACCCTTAAGAGCATTTTGCTTTCATTAAGAACATTCAGGATCTTTCCATAGAATATTCTAGAAGCACTAGAATTGCCTACTCATACCGTAATATTCTGGAACATTCCAGAACATGGTGATGTAGTTTCTTGAAATAACATACGCACGATGTAATGTTTTTATCTGTGGATACTTTTGAAACTTTCTAGAATATAGACTAAAAGTATATAAGACATGCTAGTTTGAATGTGAGTCAGAGAGAGCGCTAAGGGAGCAATAAGGAAGTGATAATAGTGTACTCAACTAAACAAGAGAAGTTCAGAGCCCGGTTGTACGAAGCCTGGATAAGCTATCCCCTGGATAAAAGCTAATAAATCAAAGATTGTTTGACTCTTTGTTGATTTCTCTGGTTGTTAAGTGAGTGGAAGACTCCTAAAGTAATGGTTTAAATGGTGTCAAATAACTTTCATTATAGTTTTACTGCATAAAATAGAAAGTACTTATCCGGCGGATAGCTTATCCAGACTTCGTGCAACCGGGGCCTAGAAGATTAGTTCATTGGGACGTGTAAATCAGCAAGGGTTGTGGACAAGCCTCGGAGTTTGGTAAAACGCTTCGTGTGACTTAAATTTATCTGTTGTCAGGTTACTGCCGATTCTGCGTTCAGCCACTTAACAAGCAACCTGTCTCCTGACCGAAACTCGAAACAGAGTGTAACATTTTAATTTTGATTTCTCAAAACATATAGCCAAACATGAAGTATTTGTTATTACCTTACCTGCTTTTCTAACATAGCTGCATCATACATGGCCTGTACGACGTCCAGTTCTTTTTGTTTCTCATCCAATTGGGCCTGAGCTTTGTTTAAATCACTCATAGCAACTTTAAGGCGAGCTTCTTGCACCAGCAAATTGGCCTAGCATTCCAAACAAAGACAAAAACAAGGTAATAAATTCTAGCATTTTACTGAGGAACCAAGTTCTAATTGGAAACTTTATTTTACAGCAATTTCGCACAAAATTTAATAAAAAATTTTAAAACTATAGCAAAATGTTAAACTAGACAGTAGAAAGTATGGTTCTGGAATACAAATATCTAGTTCATTGGCTTTGTCTTCCATCACGGGTTACACCTTGACATTACTTTTCCCATTGACTAAAACTAGTTCCTCACGCAAAGAAAGTTTTTTGTTTTTTTTCAACCGATTACCATTTACTTCAGAAATCAGATTGTACTGTTTGAATACAGGCAGAAATTGAAGGTTGGATAAAGTAATTTGAGCGTCTGCAAGTCCGGAATAGGTTTGTTTTACGTCTGAAGCCACATCAGATGCAGTGCATAGATTTGGGCAAAAACTTAAGTAAATTAAGTTTTAGAGATTGCCTGAATGGATTTGAAATAAAAATTACGCAAACAACCGACGCTCCATGGTTCCATTTTGAAAGTTTATGTGCACGTTGCCAAACTTGCACGTGGTGAACAAACCAGAGAAATTCACTACCGAATTCAAGCGAAAGCTGGCTTGATTGACTGATTGTTTGCACCATCAAAACATCGCGGCGGAAAATTGGACATTGGTCACCTAATACTTCTGAAATAACAATGCTGCACTCTCGTAGCTGATTCCCCGAAGATCGATTATTATAGTGCTTGAGGCTTTGCTCACTTCTGTGTCCCGAAATTGCCATGAGTTGACGGCTCTGAATACCAGCTTGTGACTACAAAGTTGTTGCACTTTCTCACGAAGAATGGCTTATGTAAATACGTGAAATTTGGGCTTCTTGACTGGTTTCGCGCATCATGTTACCGAGCTCGTGCACGCCGAGTGGACGATTTTCGCACCAAACGCTGTCACTTGCTCGCTAATTTCTTTTCGGAAACCGAAAAAAAGCTTGGCATCATGGATATTTTTTTTTCCAAATAATGCTTTATTGCAGAATACACATCGTCTGTTGCTTAGCTTCATACATTCGCCCATCTTTTTCATAAGTTGTGTTGTCGGCAACTCCTCCCTGGTGGTTTCTAGTGCTCTCAATGTGGGCGATTGTGACAATATGCTGTACCTTTTGCATCTTTATCAAAAATAAAGCTTTGCCGAGTTAAAGAGCGCCGACCCTCTCAACGCCGGCGACACTAATAAAGAGTGTTATGAAACCACACATTTCTTAACAGTCCAAGTGGAGTTGACGAGAGGACAACACTCAAGGCGTTCAATTTTTAGTTCGTTGTCCAAGTTCGCCTTAATGGATTTCTTTGGAAAAGGCTGCGTTAATCAAACACTTTCGACTGTGCAGCTTTTTGAACACAGCAAACCCACTTCACGAGCATGCGAGTTCGTGAATATTTAAACTCGCTCGCAAATTCTCGTTTACAACTACTAGCGTAAGTGTGGGCAAAACTCGAAATCTACCTTCTAGTAGGCGGTGCATAGCTGACTCACTAGTTTTAAAGCGATAGTTTGTTAATTAGGGCACGAATTACATCAATATTTTCACCTTGAGTGGTAGTACTTCCTTGTTGATGCCAAAGAAGAAAGCCATAGCTTGTGTCCAAGAGCACAATCCAGCAACATTACCACAAACCTGACATCAATCAATAAATTTAAATTAAACAAGTCAATTAAGATTCACATTGCTGACATAATGCTTACCAAAGAACTTGTGTGTCTACAATAAATTGCTGTTAATTAAGATCCACATTGCTGACATAATGCTTACAAAAGAACTTGTCTGTCTACAGTTTAATATAAAAATAGTAAAAAAGTTAAAATGTGTAATCAATGAAAGATGATGAAAAATAAAAATATCCTTAAAATAATATAACAACAATGCCTTACGAGAAGACGAAAGGGCCTCATTATCAGCTTTACCCGCTCTCACCTCCCGCAGTTCCCCAAGGCTCTTGTTGAGGGTAATCCAATCACACAAATAACAAGCGCTAAGTTATTGGGAGTAACCATTAACTTTAGACTAACTTGGAACGACCACATTGAGGAACTGGTAAAGAAAAGTTTTCGGAAGCTCTATATTTTAGTGCAACTCAAGCGTGCTCAGACAGCTCCTAAAGACCTAGTTGTTTTTTTGTGTGCTTGTATTAGGTCATCGCTAGACTATGCATGTCCAGTTTTCCATCATTCCTTGCCCAGTTATCTACAGTCTGACCTAGAATGGGTCCAGAAAAGAGCTTTAGCCTGTATCTTCCCTGGTATACACTATGCCGAAGCTCTTAGTATTGCCGAATTAGTCCCGATCAGAGAACACCACAGCGCTATTACAAGAAAACTTTTTCAGTCAATAGATAACAATCCTTGAAATAAGCTTCACCATTTGCTTCCAAATGAAAAATTCTAGACATGATTCAATCTAAGAAAACCGAGGAGATTTACACTACCCTTAGCAAAAAGAAAGATATTCACAAATTCTTTTATTAATCAAATGTAAGGAGTTTTATATATATACAAAGACGGTTTATAGCTAAATAGTTATTTTCAAATTCGTGAGAACTTTAATCGTTCTTAAGATTTTATTAGTGAAAATTTTTATTAATAAGTTACGCAATTCGGTGTAAAACTGCAAAATGACTTAATAAACCAGTCTTCATTTTATCTTTATTATACAAACAAATTAGCATAATTGGTCCAACCTTCGTGTCCATAACTACGACATGAAAATTTAAAGATTACATGAATACAATCATAAAATGAAGATTTGCGAGAAGGTCAAACAGTTTACACAGGATTAAAATTTAGATTTAAGAGGAAAACGTTTTTATTTGGTATAGCAAACTGTTAGTCATACTTTCTTGGCCGACTCCAAGCTGTAATCCTCCATTCCAAGGTAAGGTTGTAGTAACTCCACGGCCTCTTCATTGATGGTGTCTTTAGGAAAGTTCATCAACTGATTAAGAAATCCACCCGCGCTCATTAGCTACAAAAAAAAATGAACATGATCATTCCTAAGTTTTGAATCATAGTAGGTCAAAAAGTAAAAGAAAAAACATGAGAGAAAAAGAGACGAAAGAACATGAGGTGGTACGAAAGGGAGGGGGTGCATAAAGCGCATATGACACCAAAATGTTTTCTTCGTTTTTTTTGTAGCACGAAAATTGCATACAATTACTTCAGTTATTAATCGTGTTATAAACTTGATCTTTTCAAAAGCTGTAAAGCGCGCCTATTTTGCCTTAAAATGTTAACTGGTGACGAATTTAGCTTTGGTTGACGTCATGTGACGCAGTGTCGAGTACCTAATTTCTGCACCTTTAGGAAACTGATGCATATAACTCTATAAGCACAGGAGTTGTTTCTACTACTGACGCCATTTTGTGCCCCGGCAACACATCTGTCACTTCTCTTTACTGTCTTTGTTTGACACATCACTTTTGCCGCGGAATACTATTGTAAATTTTTGGTCACTGAAAACGTGTGTTTCAAATGTAAAAATGCTGCTTTAAAAAGTTCATTTCTTTGACATACTAGACTATAAGCCGATCACCGAGAATTCCCATTGTTCACTGGACATCCACAGTCATTGCGCAAACACGAATAATTATTCATGCCCTTACAGCAGACCGCTTCTA
>JAOBRD020575847.1:0-16118 GCA_027575215.2 Hydrozoanthus sils | reverse complement strand
TAAGATTGCAACTTGGATTATATAAAGAAAGAAAGAAAACACTCCTCAAGTTCCACTGACGGGAATCGAACCTGCAGCCCTCTAATTTACCGGTCAGATACTCTATTCACTGAGCTAAATAAATAAAACTACTCTATTGTCAACGAATATCATGAAATTCCGTTAACTCTTTCATCTCTAAGCTAAGAGTACCAGGTGAAAAGTTTATGAGTTCTCCCATATTCTTCTACTCTTTCTATGAACGAGTATGAAACATTTCGTACTTCATTACGCGACAATAAAAGTTTCTTTCTCGCCGAAAGAAACGATTTTTTTGTTGTGATAAACTGAGGAGAAACTAGATGTAGATATATTTTGTAGGAGTGACTGGGTTTACAGAGATTGTAGTTTAAACTGGAAACTCAGCCAGTAAGGGGACGTGATTACTACTTAATGGACACCCGACTGGAAAAACTCTTTATAATTATTTCGGGTGCCTAGCAATCTCAATTTATGCTATTTTTTTTCATTTTTAAACTTAAATCGACTGTTCTACCAACCCACCCCTCTCCTCTCCAAACCGTTATCATGGCCATCATTTAAAGGGGGATCGGTCAGTAATTTCCCGAGGATGACCCGGTAAGTAAATGTTGGTGCCCATTTAACTTCCTGTTTCCAATTCATGTGCTTTATAAGGTGGTTTTACTGACCTGACTACAATACTCTCTGCTTTTCTGTGGTTTTAGTGTCCCAGAAAGAAAGAAAGTGCTCCTCAAGTTTGAGGTGATCGGAAAAAATTCTGAGTCACTGACGGGAACTGAGCCCACAACCCTCTGATTACCGGTCAGATGCTCTACCCACTGAGATACAGACACTCGCATCGGGAGCCGAGAATCAACAAGAACTTAACCTGTTAATCGACTCCCCATGAGAGGCTCTGTAGCTCAGTGAGTAGAGCACCTGACCGGTAATCTTCTCCAGTATCTGGGAATCACCCAACCCACCCCTCTCCTTAAACCTAAAGCTGGACCTCACCCAAACCTTAATCCTAGCCATCACTCAAGGGGGGATAGGTCGGTAGTTTCACAGATACCAAGGATGTCTCCGTAAAATTTGTGTTGGTGTCCTTTCAACTTCCTGTTTCTAAACCTTATAAGGTGGTTTTACTAACCTGACTGCAACACTCTCTGCTTTTCTGTGGTTCTTGTGTCCCAGCATGCAACGCTGTTGTTCTTTTCATCACCAACCAAGACTAAAAACAAGCAACAAATTTAACAAACTTATTGTCAAAATATTTGAAGAATATAACTTTACTTTAGGCTTCAAGTCCTATTTACAAACGCGTAACCCGTGCCTTTTTAACAGCTTGAAGAAGAGTCTGAGCATCGAGTCAGTATAGCAGAAAGACAAACTGAAGATCTACAGAAGCAAAGTGTTATTGATTTTGGAGCAGAATACTGAAAAATCAACAAAAAGGGTGAAACAAGATCAATATATTTCACAACCGCAGTTTGTGGACAATTATGAAGATCTCTTTGGCAAAAGTTACATCGAATGTTTGTCCCCGTAGAGTAAAACCGAAACGCCGGCAGCAATGGGTTCCATTAGAAGCAGACGATGGCAGTGGATTTGGCATGTTTTAAGGGAAGAAAGCACAGATAACTCGAGGATATCGATTGTCTGGAACCACCTGAAGAAGAAAGGGAGCAGACCAAGTGGTACATAGAGAAGGAGAGTGGAGATGGAGAGAAACGAGTTGCGATGAAGGAGTTCGGAGGAGCTGCACAAGCGGCAAGAAAGAGAGCAGATTAGAGAAATTTTGTCAGTTCCCTGTACGAAACTTTGCGCAATAATGAAGGATTCGAAGTCACTGTTCTTGAAAACATTTAAGCTGAAAAGATCTTTAACAACTCACAACTTGAATCCATTGTTATCTTCTAGATCTTAATTTCTGTCAACCTGTGCCTTGTCTTATCATTACTATGGTATTAAACTTTCTTCCAAGTGTCAATCATTGAAGTTGCCAGGGTAAATCCTGAGCACTTACTATAGTCTTCTGTGTGGTTGAAGATAGCCTGAACGCGGTAATTGGACAACGTGGCTCCTGTGTACATGTTCAAAGCTTTGCCTGAGAGAAAAATATTATTAATGGTTAGTCTATCTTAGGATTTGCTGAAAATTATATATATAACATATAGGCATTAGGCAACTTAGTTCTCGAAATGGATTGGTAGTGTAGATAGGTGTGTCGTACGTACGGAGTAAGGGAGCAAGGTTAGTAGGTATGACAGACAGACAGACAGACAGACAGACAGACAGAGGCAGGTGGACAGACAAACCGATGGATAGGTAGGTAGGAATGGACAATAGCCAGACATATGCAGAGATAAACAGACAGACAGACAGACATACAGTAGACAGACATACCGATGGATAGGTAGGTAAGAATGGAAGATAGACAGACATATGCAGAGACAGAACGACAGACAGTAGACAGACATACCGATGGATAGGTAAGTAAGAATGGACGATACAAAGACATATGTAGAGATAAACAGACAGACAGACAGACAGATCGATGGATAAGTAGGTAGGTAGGAATGGACGATAGACAGACAAATGTAGAGATAAACAAACAGACAGATAGACAGACAGACACACACACAAATGGATAAGTAGGTGGGTAAGTAATAATAAAAGATAGACAACTGTAGACATGACAGACACACAGACCAATCGATAGGTAGGTAGGTAGGTAGGTAGGTCAGTGGGTAGGTAGGTAGCTCGGTAGGTAGGTAGATAGGTAGGTAGATAGGTGGATAGGTAGGTAGGTCGGTCGGTAGGTAGGTAGTTAGATAGATGGATAGGTAGGTAGGTAGATAGGTAGGCAGGTAGGTAGGTAGGTAGGTAGGTAGGTCGGTAGGTAGATAGGTTGGAAGGTAGGTAGTTAGGTAGGTGGGTAGCTTGTTAGGTAGGTAGGAAGGCAGGTGGTCGGTTGGTAGGTATGTAGGTAGGTAGGTAGGTATGTAGGTAGGTAGGTAGGTAGGTAGCTGGATAGGTAGGTAGGTAGGTAGGTAGGTAGGTAGGTAGGTCGGTAGGTAGATAGGTTGGAAGGTAGGTAGTTAGGTAGGTAGGTAGGTAGGTAGGTAGAAAGGTAGGTAGATAGGTTGGAAGGTAGGTAGTTAGGTATGTAGGTAGGTAGATAGGTAGGTAGAAAGGTAGGTAGATAGGTGGGTAGGTAGAAGGGGAACCATGTAGATGAAAAGTGTATAAGCATAAATAAAGTGAAAGACAAAACTTCAGTCTACAGATACACATAAATTAAGCAGATGAATAATCGCAAGCTTGTGTATATAGTAGCATTTGCAACGCTATCCTGTTTTATAACGCTATCGAACATCAACTTTCCACCTTACCTGTGGAGAGTTCCCACAGAAACACCAGAGAGTCTTTACCGCATGATATCACATACTGTTGGTAAAACATTCACAACTTAATCAGAAACAATAAAAGCCACGGTAGTGATTGTTGTGAATAAATCATCTTGAGCATGACTTGTAAGTTTGAGACTAAGCCAGATAACAAACAAATCATACCTTAGAATTCTTGGAAAACTGCACCGAATACACCTGAAATGCAACCCAAACACATAAGTTCCAAACGGAAAAAAAGATACAAACAACATAAATACAAACATATAATCAGATTATACTTATTGTAAATACATCATACAACATACATAAATACTGACATACGGGCAGACAGACAGAAAGACAGACAGACAGACTGATCTTGATGGATCTGAGGTGTTCAACAAACACCTCTGAAAACTTAACACTTACCTCCGCCCCATTGTGTGCTTGAAGGAAAGTCTGTACACACCTGTTGCTTACTCCATCCCAAATCTGCAACAACAGTGAGTGCATACATAACTTAATTTGACCGACTAAACAAAGTTCAAGTTCGGTGCATACGAGAGGAAACTGCTGATATCACGCCTGGCATGATCGAAAGATACTCGCCGAACCCTCCGCCTCGCCAGACATGATACCAGTATTTTCCCCTCACATGCTCTCGTGGACCTGAAAATCTATAATATGGGTTGAAAGAAGTTGCTGGTGATAAAAATTTCGAACATCAGATTTTGATTTCCGTGATACTTTAACTCAAAAATTTGCGAGATTCCACAGATTCAGCAGGGAAGATTCGTCCATGACCGTGACACAGTCAGTACTAGTAGATCGAAATGAGGCGATTCCCTTTAAGAAGAATTATAGCAAATCAGTTCATCGTTTTCGGCTGCAGGCAATGGTCAAGATCTCCTAGCAGCGTGGCTACTGACGAAAAGAGGCGCAACTTCACGGCGCCGCCAGGGTCACCATAAATAACAAAATAGAAACTAAAACCGTGAAACAGTAAGAATGTTGGACGATCAGCTACCTAATACACTTAAGCTGATGTGAAGTTTAAGCAAAAAAGGTTTAAAGAAGACTTTAAGTAACACGCGCGTGTCTGTATGCGTGTTCGCGCGTGTCTGTATGCGAGTTCGCGCATGTCTGAGTACGTATTCGCGCGTGTTCGCATGTGTGTTCGCGCGTGTGTCTGTATGTTCGCGCGTGTATGCGCATACGTGTTCGCGCAATTGAGCGTACAAAAAGCAGTTTCCAGTTACGTCTAGCATTTTGTTCATGCACTTACAGGTAATACTGCAATAAGTACCTTTATTGATCCATCCTTGCTGCAGGATGCATAAAGGTTGGCAGCGGGTGAATATTTAACCTGAAAAACAAAATGAAGGACTGTGACAACTTGTGCGGATTGCCTCTTGTGCTTCCTGCATGCATGTCTGTTGCTACATTCTGTTTAAGAGAATCTGGAAAGCCTCGAAAATAAAGGTAAAGGCAAAGGTTTAAGACAAAGGGCGAGGGTTAAAAAAGATAAAGACAAAAAGTAAAGGCCAAGATTAACAAAAAAAAGTAGAAAAAAAGTCAATGACAGGTGTACTACTTGTGGCCCTCGATTCGCATAGTTTCGCCTTAGTCCCTATTTCAAGCTTGCGTCTACTATATCCAGCTAATACAAGCAAAGACTCCAAACGGAAATTTTCCTACTTACTGAATTAACGGGTCCATCGTGGTACTCTCGGGGGTTTGCAGGAACAAAGCATTGGAAAGTTCTGGCATCATACAAACGGACTGCAAATGAAGCAGTTTATTAAGATAAAGTTCAAATGAGCAGTTTATATACGTGGGCGACTTTAACCCCACTTATAGCTGGAGCCTGAATTGCTGGTGTTTTATGATGGTGTTGGGGACCGGAGTACAGACTGCAATATAGGCTTTAACAGCTTCCGCTCAACTTATAATAATAGGTCCTTTTCAGTTAAAGGTCATGTGATCACACCTTACTATGACTAAATGGTGTTAAGAAATGGAAAGAGCAGATTAACATTAGTAAGTAGGCACAATTTCAATTTTCAACGTTATGTACTTCAAAAATAACAGCGAATAATAAATCAACTACATTTTCAAATCAACACTAACAACACCTTGTATATGAAAGATTTTCCTTTTGGTGAAAAATATTTAAATCGAAAGCCCATTTCCACACACAGAAGAGAAGAGTCAAATGATATTGTCACAAAATCTTATGATTCACATTCGCTTCTGGGGCATTTTGGTTTGGAATTGAAGAATGTATACATACTTGTTGGATGTTCTGTGCCAACTAGAACAAAATTTCCTGATGGATGAAACGAAAGGCTGTTGATGACTTCTGCTTCCTGAAACAGGAGAAGAAAAGTCTTTCGTTTAACGGTGATGGTTTTGTAACCTGGAGGCAAGTATAGGAACGTTCACTGTCAACAAACGCTGTGAAATCGTAAGAAATGAAAATCTATTTCCAAAAGACCTAATCTGTTGTTTACGTCACAGTCTGTGAATTGGATAAACAATGTACCAAGAGACACAGTATGACGCGCAAAGGTCCATTATTTCTAAGTTGGTTTAGCGTTGTTGCCAACAGATGATTTTTCCTTTCATGTTTATCCAAAAGATAAAAAGTTGCAAAAAGTAAAACTCTTAAAGATATCCTTCCTCAGCTAAAAAAAACGGTTGAGATGTGATCCGCAACATTGTTGTCAAAATAATCTTCTTCTTGCATCACTACTGTTTGCCGCTATCGTCTTCGTTTACGCAATTCAGATCACGTGACTTGTCAGTGGAATTGGGTTATTGATATAGTTGACCCAATCTCAGCTGACTGTCGATAATTAGAGGAATATCAAAAGCCGATGACTCTCCTTCAACACCCCCACAAAGTTGGTTTTAGTGTGCCGACCAACAAATCACATGAAAATATACTGAAATTCTGTATAATCAAAGAAAAGTGAGTAAAAACGTCTTCTTTCGTACCTGCAGTGAACGATAAGCTTTCTTGACAGACGGTTTGGAGATGTCAAAGAACTTCACAGTGCAGTCCTTGCTACCAGTAACGAGCACTGATTGTTGGGGGTGAAACTCTACTGCTGTTACCTCCTATAACACAATTTACAACGCGGTTTCTCGCGAACAGAGTAACTCTTGTTGTCATTTGGTTGCATCCCACCATATACGAAAAAAATGGCGACCTCTACATTTACCCATAATTTTTGGCGCAACAAAGTCTAAAATATGCCCACAAAAACGCATAGTGAGAATCTGTAAATCTCAAATTTGACACATACAGTGTTGTTAACTAGTACAAGGGAAAGTTTACCAACTGTTACCTTCCCTGGGTTTCTTTTAGCAATGGAAGGTTCGCAATGTGTTGTGGTAAATAGTAAAGCCGCCATCTTTCTCGGTATGATTGTAAGCGACCGGGCAGTTGAACCTTTAGTAGACTGAATTATTTGCAATGACACAAAACTCAGGTACTGCAAACTAGCATGACATTTGTTTGAAAATAAAAATTAACACAGATACCCAACGCTTTGTGGTCATCCTGACTTCATTTTCAAGGATTGAGTTCCAATATGAGTACAAGGTCTTGTTTGTCATAAAAAATAAGTACAATAAAATTGTTTCTAAAGTTATAAAAGGTCAAATAGTACAATAGCACTGTTTCTAGACGTAAGTTTGAAATTGAAACAACGGCATTATACTGGTACTTCATATATGAACAGCACTTAGATAACCGTTAAGAGATTCTTCGTTATATACAGACCAAGTTCTTGTAGCATGCGTAATGTAACAAAACTGATACGATGAGAACATTTTAGATAGTGAATTGGTGGCTCTTTTTATTATCTGAGGTGAGTTTTGTTCAGCTAGTCATGCTGATAGTCTGACGTCGTGAAAACAAGCTGACACATATCTGGGACACATTTTAGACTTTTTGAATTTTTAGCTTTGGTCGCGATAGGGACCACACCAACAGTTAAGAACAGTATTTACCTCAGTGTGGTCATAGAGAGTTCGAATCACTGGGTGATTTTCTAGACTCATTTGTCCTCCTTGATCCTGTAACTGTGGCATCAAGTTCTTTGCGACCATTCGCTCAACATCAAGAACCTTAATTGAGGCATCTACAGAGCCCGTGGCAATCAGTCGCCCATTTGAGCTAAAAGAGGCTGTTCTGCAAGGAGCCTTGTGGGCCGTCACGTAGTAAGTCTCGTACATGGCCGCTGGTGGGGTGGTGCCACGGTCTGAAATATAATGGACATTTAGTTATCTCTAGTACATGGCCCTATGTGGTGGTACCACAGTCTCAAACACAAGGACATTTAGTTATCTCTTCTACATGATCACTGGTGGGATGGTACAACGGTCTGAAATATAATGGACATTTAGTTATCTCTTCTACATGATCACTGGCGAGGTGGTACCACGGTCTGAAATATAATGGACATTTAATGGACATTAAGTTAGCTCTAGTACATGGACCTGTGTGGTGGTACCACGGTCTCAAATACAAAGGACATTCAGTTATCTCTTCTACATGATCACTGGTGGGGTGGTACAACGGTCTGAAATAGCCTCCTCCGCAGTCTTCTCATTTGGCATTTCCGAAGCAAAGCAAATGAGCGGCCAAATGCCGCGAGCGTGCGAGCGCCGAAGCGAAGCGAGGCGCGAGTGGGTGACTGGGGCGAGGAAAAAAAGGAGGGAGATCTCCCTTTATTTTTTCTCTCTTTCTCCCCCCCCTTCCCCCTCCGTCAAGTTTTCTCTTCCCAGACTCTCTCTTTTCTCACCGCCGCTAGTCCCGATTTTTGTTTTGCTCCGGAAAATGCCAAAGGAGATGACTGCGGAGGAAGCTAAGCTAAGCTAAGAAAAGGCAAAGCCAGAGTCATTTGAAGCATCAGAGTTCAACACTTCATCTCTCTTCTAAGCCACACAGTGTTAACTAGGGTTTCATAAAAATCATGAGCAATTTTGAGCAGGCTGTGAACGAACAAAACGTGAGTTACTTCAGCGATGTTGAAAAAACTGTTTAAACCATGAAGTTATGAATTTGAAAGTTTGATTAGTTAGTTGACAGGGATTTCTTTATAAATAAATGTGTTCTCCTTCTTCGGATGTCCAACTTTCCAGCGTTCTTGAGCCCAGTTCTCAGAATGCTTTTTCGTAACACGTTTTAGCTCAAGATTGAGAGCCCTTTTTTATGGAAAGCAAGACAATCTCAAACTCTTATGTTATGTGTAATTTCTGGCGATCGAGTGACCTTAGGAAAGAATTTGACAGAAATTGATATTTCTGTGGCACGTTGCCGAAAATAGAGACTGGGTTGGCACTTGAGGAAGTGTATTGTGGGTAAAAGTTGAGTGTATATGAGATGAGTAGAGCACGGTTTCAGTCAATTTTAATAAAATTTATATATATAACAATTTTTGATACTGTTGTAATTTCATCACTTTAGGATGTTGCCAAATCATGACAGGAGAAAAATGGAAAATATTGAGGTTTTAAATTTAGGAATCCTTCAGCCCTTGGAGTAACGTGAAACTGTGTTGGTTCGAGGAATACGTTTCCATTTTTTCCACTGGGTTTTTGGTTTTTCGTATCCAGCAGTGATAACTAGTTGTGCATATCGTTTTGAGGATTGTGTAATACTCAACGAGTCAAGCCTGCTCCACCGAAGTGAATCAAATGGGTCTTACTTGTCTGTTGTGTAGAGGAGCAGGAGTCAACTGTTAATCAACTGGTCATTTCTGTAGACTTCGAAAAGGCATTTCATTTGACAGCCTTGATAGGGAGTACCTATGGGGAATCATGTAGCATTATAGAGTCCCACTTAACTACATCAACACCATCGAAATTCGATCAGGTGTGAAACAGGGTTACCTCTTTTTCCATTCCTGTTTCTCTTTACTACTGATTGGGTGACGAAGCAGACAATGCAAGACCACAGAGACGACATACAGTTTACCCTGATGCAGTAGCTCAGTGGCCTGGATAGTACCGATGACCTCGCCCTACTATCGCTTACCCGCCAACAGATCTAGATGCAGAGGAAAATGGCACAATTGGAAGAGGCAGCCGCACAAGTAGAATTGAGGACCAACCGAGAGAAGACCAACTCATGAAGATTACCCACACAGCACGCTGGCGGTGGAGCTGGAGGCTGGAGCTGTTGACGAGGTCAACTCATTAACTTGCTTAACTCATTTCTTACCTCGGAAGAGCAGTGGACGAAGTAACCTCAAAGGAAGCGTCAAAATTTGAATTTGAAAGGCACGAACCGCATGCAAAATGCTGCATCGAGTGTGAAGGTCGATGAGGAAAAGGCAAAAGTGTGCATCTTCAATTCCATTGTGAAGTCTACCCTCTCTACACGGTGCTGAGACTTGAAAGACTACGGTCTTCTGCAGAAGAACTCAGCCATTTGTTAATGGCCGTTTTTGCAAAATCCTTGGAATAAAGTTTCATGAAAAGACATCGAACAAGTATGGCAACGTACAAAACAACTGGGGATGAACTGGCCACACCCCAAGAAAGGAGAAGCCAAACATCACCTGGCATGCCCTGTGTTGGTAAAAGAAGACCTGGCGTCGTTTCCGGGAGGCCGAAATGAAAGACTCAATGGTTGGGTTGTCCAGAAATGAAAGAAAGTGGAGAGCTCGTCGGTGCTCCACAAGGAACGATCAGGCTTACAGTAACATTAGAACACAAGCTGGAATTTGGTCATCCGCCAAAACCTTTTGAAGATCTATAGAAATATTGTCATTTATACTCAGGGCTAAACGAGTTTGAAAGATCCCAAATCATAAGTTGTTCACAAAGCTGCTAATGAATCAATCTCCTTATTACCAGGCGTGTGATACCAAACGACTGATATCAAGACCATACGACTATGGTTAAAAAACTGGTGAAAACTCGAGCTAGATTTTGAGACACGACTTGAAAATTATTGGACTACGTGTTCACCCTTTTAGTTCTGGTTACATTGGCAAGTTATTTATCCCGACTAGACTTTTCATTGAACAAGGTTGCTAGAATCAAGATTCGGGAGTTCACTTTGTTTGATCAACTCTTATTTTTTCAGAACCAAATGTCTTATTTTCTTTGTTTTAGGTGAATACATTCACATTTTTTTGGCAAGGAAGGGAACTACAACGAAGTGTTGGAAGGTGAAAAAAGATGCTATATGTACTTACACTTTGTTTTGTGTAAGGAGAAGTTAAAGAGGTTGATGACTGATCGGGATTGAAAGAGTCAAAATCTTCTTCAATCTGGTCCAACCCAGCGCCTTGAGCATTGTTATTATTCATGCCCGTTCTAACTGTACGCGTCTAATTCTGACTAAATATGGTAATAACATTGCCCCTCTTACTCCTAGAATAACTGTATTAAGCTCAGAGAAAACGAAGATACACCAAGGTTTATCTCCAAGCACAATTTAATGGGCCCAAGAAAATGTCTTTAGTAAAAAAAAAACACGACACCCGCCAAAGTTTCTTCGGTAGTGTTTTCAGTTTGGTTACACAATAGTTAGTAATTGATTGCTTGCATGCCGTATACAAGCTGGATTGTTACCGGTATATAACGTCTGTTTTTCTCTTATACATGGGCCTGCCATCCATACTAAAAGTTTAAGTATAGATCAAGCCAAACTTATTCTGATAGTTCGTCCCGATTGCCTGTCTGTTTTGTGGCCTTCAAACATTTTAAACTCCGAACCTCTGTGTTACTTTTTGATCAAACCCATCAGAGACTTTTCGCAACCAGAACGGCAACGGAAAAGAAGACAAATACAATAACTGGACATTTCAATGCACCGTGCTGATCGCCAGCACGCCGCCGTCTCAAAAATTACAAAACTAAAAATCTCAACTTTGGAGTTTCTTCAGTATACATCTAATTAAAAGATGGAAACTTGGGACTTTTTCTATTCACAAAGCCTTACACGGTAAAAAGAGAAAGCAAACAAACCACGCGTGATTAAACAGCCCAACTAGAAGTGTCTACCGTCCTCGTTGCTCAAGGTCCCAGCCTATAATAGCAGTCTTCTAAGGCGGACGTTTTTTTATTTAAACCTCGGTATGTGAAAAGAGAGTTAGTTTGGTCATTCTGAGACACAATGATTTCAGTACTTAGTTCGCCTTTACTTCGTGCGACTTCGCTCTACAATTTAATATAAACTTATGAAGCTTGAGCAAAATTAATCTACTTTCCTTCCTTCCCGTCTAAAACAAGTTTCATTTCCGACCACAAGCTGCGTTGTCATACAGCATCACGTTTCAAGGGTTTACCAGTAGTAGAATTGAAAGAAAATTACTTGTTCTATACAAGATAAGTCCAGGGTAATACTAAACCAAATTCTTAATCAATCCGATATGGGGGTTTCAGATTTGGACGAAGTTTGTTCGACCTCTGACATGCTGTCATTTGGCATTAAAACTTTGCGATGTCCTGGTCAATACTAAGTTAAATCTCTCCTGCGTTTTTTGGTTACTGAACTTATTCCTTTCATTAGTGACGAGCGTAGAAACTTGAATCGCTTAGTAATTCAGCCGCCTTGCATTCGAAATTGACTCATTTGTCTCGAACATCTGCTGATGTCAAGAGTTATAGGACGCTAATGATGTCACAAATCATATAGAACTAATGATGTCACAAACTATATGACGTCGTGAATCACATAGGAGACAGGTGGACTCTCGAGGGTACTGCAGTCTCTTCCAGCTGCACTACAAAGAGCTCTTCACCAGATACGGGGTGGAACACCTCCATTTTTGTGTCACGAGTTAAAAAGTTTGGGTCTTTTTCGACCTGCAGTTCAAATGAAGATTCTGAATACTTATTTGCTCCAGTTGATTCACGCCGTTCACCAGGTGAACGGCGAGAAGATAGTTTGCTTTCTGCATGAGTTGGACTCTCTGAAGTGTTTTCGGTCTCAACTCTAGCAGTGGGCTTCTTACCCAAAGCTTCAATCCTTGAAGCCACAAACTCATCATCAGATGAATCTTGCGATGCCACCTCAGAGTTAAGCGGAGAGGGTTTTAAAAGTTTTGGTTTAGTATTGAAGGAGACAGGTGTCAGTGATTTCCTAGGCGACCTTGCAGTTTCACATTTGTTGTTGGCAGATTTTTCTTCCATCTCGTCATCTTCTTCTGCAGAATCCGAGCTACAGTTGGCAAGGACTCCTTGCATTCTCTCCTCGTACTTTCTTCGCGATCGTAAATTCTTAAAGAAATCTCCGACTGACTGTTCTGGTATTCGAGGTTGGCTTGCTAAAGCTTCTTTTTTCTCTACGTTGGGGTACTTGTTCTCAACATCGTAACACCTTTCCATTACCACTTTTGCATCAGAAGGAATCTGCTGCCTCGTTTTTTTCCTCGGGGACTCAAAACTGCTCCCCTGCAAGAATTACAAATCATATTACAATTACATTGAATTTTGATAAGGCTAACAGCTTTTTTTTTTTAACTTCTTCTTCTGTCTCAGGTAAAGTAAGTTCAACTGATGCTTCATGAAAAACAACAAAAACTATTCTGAATTTAACCTTTAAATCTTAAACGCTAGGGCTATTCAGTGCCTCCCCTCAATTCTTCTTTTCTAAAGTTTTTAGTCTACTCTAATAGAAAAATACAACAGGTTTTGCAGCCAAATTCAAAAACACCTAGGGACTACGGTTTAACGTCTTCATACGAAAAGATGCGAGGGTCTGACCGTTTACAATTAATGTTGGGCAAAGGCTGCACCTTCTCCTCAGCTATCTTAAGACCCTGAGTGTAGGTCCGGAACCGGGAATCAAACTCGGGATCCCACAAGGATGACTGGCGCCTTACCAACTAGGGTAACCAGGCGGTGGTTATTAGTCTCAAAGAGGGTAACTGTTCTGTGAATTGGGCACGGATAACGTGTTGCAGTTAAACCAATGAAAAAACAAGAAATGACTCAAATGTTACTTCAAACAAGTTAAAGACCACTTGACATGTTACTCTTTTTACACAACAGTTTTGCTAAAAGGTTAAAATAAGATACTTTTAAATTTTGTAATTTATTATTAAAATGCATACTGTGGTTCGACTGAGCATAAATTATTGAGAAGATAATGACTCTAAGCAGCAAACTGGGCTGCTAATATTCCTTGAGGACCAAAGGTAACGACTGGCAGAAATTTGTCGTGTTTTGCCCTCTATTTGTGGTTAATGATGGCAATATTCTGACACATAAACCACCATGGACTGGAAAGCGTTTGGTTCTAAAATGTCTTAAACTGTTTATCTTACTTATTTTTGTAGAGATTGTAACAAATAATAAGGGACTATTCAACAACTGTCACAACACATTTGAAGGTCAGTGCATCTGTGATTGCTGTTCAAAGATGTTACAAATCTCACGACCATTAACTAAAACAGCTTTGGGCTGGGTTGTTCAAAGGCTGGTTAACTTTAACACTGGGTTAAGCCAAAATTCAAGCAAGAATTTCTTCTCTAAGGGAAGGTTTATGGTTCTTAATAAATATTGTTTACGGAAAAAACTTGTCATTTCCAAAACTACAGCTCAAATCAGTCTCTGTAAGGTTGTAAACGTAGGTTAAAAACTTAACTCCGGGTTACTCCTAATCAGCCTTTGAACAACTGGGATTTGGTCAACAAAGATGTAAAGAAGACCTATTTTCTTACCAGTGCGCTCTCACGTTTTCTTAGTTTTTCAAGTCTTAACTCTTCCGCTTTTTCTGTATACCGACGCCGCCTTTCGTGCTCTGGTAGTTTCAGAAACATTCGCATAGTATCAAAATTCTTTTGCCCTTTGCTAAACATTTTATCTGGAGAATTATATGCTTTTTCACCCTGTCTCAACATCTCTGACAGATAACCTTGTGTCTTTCCTATAACCACCTTGGCAAACACTTCCTGGGAAATGTTGAATCGCTGTAGCTCTTTCTTCACATTAGCACATATATCAGAGTCTGGAGCTGCCAAAGGTTCATCCACTTTTACCACATTTATTTCTTCAGGTGCGGGTTTGGGTTTTCTACCACTGGTAATAAGATAGATATGTCTCCGTACTTCTTCAGCACTTGGAGAATCTGGTTTTGGTTTCTGCTTATTTCCTGTACTCTCAGAAACTTTTTGAAGTTTGAGGTTACTTAAAAAGCCTTCGTCAGCAGTGTTCGAAGACTCGCCATTCTCTGAATGGTTTTTACTTCCTGTGAAGAAATGAAATGTGTGTCAGCTTTGTAACTGAATCAGAAGTTCTTTTGGAATCGAGTTTCAGTTTGACTTTATACTATCCAGTTTACAATTTGAAAACACGTTATGTTTTATGCACCTTGCAAGTTTAGGCTTCCTGTTCTTACATGTAGCACACAGTTGCATCTGAAATTGAAAACCCTCATGCAGAGCAAAAACATTGTTACTAGCAAAAATCATCATCAGACTGGTGAGTCTTAAAGGGACCCACGGTTGTATAACATTCTTCATCTCAAACAAAACTTTTCTTAAGTCTAGATCCATATCAGCAGCTCAAAAGTGGTAATTCTGTGCACATTGTTAACGCCAAGCAATTCGTTTTGATGATCTCCACGGTTTGATTTTCCCGCGCGCCGCCATTTTGAAACGTGGCGTGTAACAGTTACAGTGCCAGTCTCCACTCTCAATAAATACAATAGCAATGAATGAGTGGGGGTCTGGCACTGCAACCCTAACACGTCACATTTCGAAATAGCAGCGCGCGGGAAATTCAAAGGGTGGAAATGTTGAAACAAATTTGCTTGACATTACTAACACCCACAGAATTACAAGTTAATATTTAGCGCAAATTAACAAAAGTTTTAATTGAGACTAATAATGTTGTACAACTGAGGATACCTTTAAAAACAACAGGGACTCAGTTCAAAGCACAGCTAAAACCAGGAAACATCTGCTGTTATATTTTTTTCTTTCGACTGCAAAAGTTAAATCCGAAGGTTAATATTTTGTGGAATTCCATACATCAGAAAATCTTTGTGTAAATCAGCTATCTAGCTTCAGATGTGTGGGCTACTGTAAATCACAGTTTACATAAAACCAACCTAAACAGAGTTCGACTATCGCCCAACATAATTCAGACAACTAGACTGACCTCTGAAAAATTTCTTTGTCAGGCAGGACAAAAGGCTAGGTTAATTTAAACTATTCTGTCAAAAGAACTGATTGGATCAGCCATTGCTCTTATGATGCAATAAATTTGCAGATGATAATTATTTGTTATGCTGGAAGTTTAGAATTGATAAATGCTTTATCATTTCATAATAAAAAAAGTTCATCGAAAGACCATTAGCAGACTTTAGAAAACATTCTCAATTAAATCCTTCAAAGCTAACAAAATACATTAATCACAATTTAAGAAGTCAAGGCAAAGATTCTAGGATTCTCTTCAATATCAATTTATTGTGTGAATTTCAGACCTGTGATGATTGTAAAGAACCGCAACTCTAGTGTAAACACTGTACCGTTAGAAAACTACAATATTGAGTAACTGATTAGAGTCAGGCCATCACTGTTTTGTATTTCAAAAGAACAAGTTATCATGAATCATTAGATTTTATGTTCGATTATGTGTTAAGAATCGTGAATCACTAACGACAGAAAATGAATCATGAATCATATAGCAACTTTTTTAAAATTTTGAATCATCAATTATTGTGCTAAATACTTGAAATACTAAGAATCATGG
>JAOBRD020575740.1:0-16119 GCA_027575215.2 Hydrozoanthus sils | reverse complement strand
AAGAGTTCATTTATCACCAGTCCATCGCAACTTTTGGTGCCAGCGACTTCACTTCCTTTGCAACCACAAACGGTGACATATTTTTGGTCGTTTGAAATTATAAAAGCAATAAGGAATATCGAGTGAACTCCACAGTTTACAGGGTAACAAACAACAAGTTCAAAGTGTACCAAAAGTATCCAACCACAGGAGCAGAGTACATCCATGCCTTCAGCTACGAGGGAAAACAATACCTTGCGGTGGTGAACAATTTTGATGGAAGCAGTTACAACCTTGATAGCAATGTTTACATTTGGAACTAAACATTTAAGGACGTTCGCACTTCTTGTTTTGCGCATCATTACTTTGCTTCCGATCACTTTAATATAGTTTCTCGCGTAGATGGAAACGTTAATGTAATGTTGTATTGTTTATACGTTTCCCCTTTGATAATCGCAAAGCTTAGCATAGGATTTCTTTTGGATTGATCTTTGTCTTTATCGGTTGTCAGCAACTTTTTTCAAATGAAAACAACTCTGTTCTCAAGCACGACTGAAATTCCAAACAATTCTCAAAGCTGTAATGACAAGTCTTCTAAACAAAACCAAAAACAAATACCTCGATAAAAGCTTTTGGCTGTATTGATTTTTGAGTAACAGTGCAGCGCTAGAACTCCTAGACTTGCATGCTAAGTTACGAATGACAATAGTTCAAAATAGGAGCGTCTTTCGATGAACTATATTTTTTATACTTTGAGACAGTAACTTTCGAAGTAACATTTCAAACCTCCGTTGCGTAGAAACTATTCGTGTGAACGTCCTTAAAATTTTATATGAGCAATTAGTGGAACCACAGCATGGAAAACCACTTTTACAATCATACTCTGTAAATCTGGATCAAAACTGTTAGCATCTAGAGGTTTCATAGCATATATAGAACTTTAGTTTTACAATTATACTCTTTAAATCTAGATCAAAACTGTTAGGATCTAGTGAAATCATAGCATAGAAAATCAGTTTTACATTCATATTCTGTAAATCTGGATCAAAGCTGTTAGAGGGTAGCGAAGTCATAGCATAGAACACCAGTTTTGCGATCATACTCTGTAAATCTGGATCAAAACTGTTAGCATGTAGTCCGAATCATAGCATAGGACACCAGTTTGGCAATCATACTTTGTAAATCTGGGTCAAAACTGTTAGCAATTAGTGGAATCATAGCATAGAACACCAGTTTTACAATCATACTCCTATAAATCTTTAATAAAAGTGTTAGCAATTAGTGCAACCATAGCATATATAGAACATCAGCTTTACAATTATACTCTGTAAATCTGGATCGAAACTGTTAGCATGTAGTGGAATCATCGCATAGAACACCAGTTTTACAATCATATTCTGTAAATCTGAATCAAAACTGTTATCGTGTAGTTGAAACATAGCTTAGAAAACCTGTTTCACAATCATACTCTGTAAATCTGGATCAACACTGTTAGCATGTAGTGGAATCATAGCACAGAGCACCAGTTTTACAATCATACTCTGTAAATCTGGATCAACATAGTCATCGTGTAACGAAATCATAGCATAGAAAACCAGTTTTACAATCATACTCTGTAAATATGGATCAACACTGTCATCATGTAGTGAAATCATAGCAACACCAAGTTTACCGGAAGATCTCTTTTTTTGACCTTAGCAGGTGCACAAAATGTACAAAGACAAACTTAGGACTAGCTAAGATAAACTTTCTAATTCAGTATTGATGCTTAAATGATTTCTTCATTAGTAACGTTGATCGTTCTTACAATTAAGGGATTGCTTTCTTTTGAATTTGCTGAGGTTCAAAAGGATAATTTTTCTACTTCCTATCTGGGGATTTGTAGTTGAGCTGGATACCAAGGCTTTGGCTAGTGACCACCGGTATCAATAACTGAGTATTTGTGTCAGCAGGTTGTTGTGAAATTTAGCCACACTTTCTGTTTCAGGGATAGTTTTGAAAGTCTGATTTAAACAAGCTGTTTAAAGTAGAGGCAACTTTCTGGAGTCGGTGCGAGAAAAAAAACCCTCCGCTTTTTCCTCTCCTCCCCAAACCCCCGCTCGCGCCTCGCTTGCTCGGGGCCTTTATCCCGATTGCCAGAAAGCGAAAAGGCAGCCTGGGTTGCATGCGGAGGAGGCTACCGCTAGCTATTGCGGGAAAAATTTCAGCTTTTTAATTGGTATTTTTTTAGGTTATTTTTTACGAGAGAGGTAATTTTCGGGGTGGTAAATAGTTATGTCTTGGTATTTTTTAGGGTGTTTCCAGGACTTTTCCGACACCCTATCCTTTTGACTGACCTCGGAGTATCCTCCCCCCCAAATGGTTAAAAAAAACGGATCTCGCTGTCAGTGCAGTTCTAAGCTGAATGGGTGGGACACTCTCCCCAATGGTTTGATTAAGAGCGGTCAATTGAAATGAAGTGCATGTATAGCGTCTTTGCATATAAATTATATAAACCCATACACACCTTGAGGCCTCGGTAAAAACTGGGAAAAACAAGCTAAAGTGCCAGTTTTACAAAAAGCGGTTTTAATCACGTAATCTTAGCTGAAAATAGTGTGTATCAACAGCATCTATTAACGAGACTATGCCTTTCTAAGGGGAGTAAGAAATGTTAGTATCGAAAAGGTCATCATTTTATGCCATTGCTGATTATAATTTCAGACTTCAGTATTTACCCGTCGTTTTTTGTCAATTTGGTTTCATGGGTCCACAATTTTGTCGGACTTGTAACGAAAAAGTGCTTTGAGTGGCAAAATTTAAAAGGAGTTTTTTTTACATCAAACAGAAAGGATAGGCTGCAGTGATAGCAACTAAAAGCACTCAGATCTCTTAGTAAGAATAAATCCCTGTTGGCTTCATGAATAATGATGTGTAACACAGCTGCTCGCGCATTGCTATAAACCGTTCATTTATCGATTACTTATTTTAAGCTTTCATTTGTTTTGACGTAAACATTACATAGCTCCAAACAATCTCTCGTGTTCTTTACTTTCCACTTTAATTTTTTTAGATACAAATATCAGTAAACTAAAATTGTTCTGGCAAATTTAAAATGTTTTATTTGAATTATAATTTTCAGTCTTGCTATTTGATTGCTATTGTTATTGAATTCAAAATTAAATTTCATCTAATTTTCGACTATTCTGTAGAAATGGAGGAAATAACATTGCCTACTTGGTCGGAACCAAAAAATTTGAAGAAGAATCTCTCAGCAGACTTTTTCGTAATATGACCAGTTATATCGAATCTTTTGTTTAAAGCTTGTACCTGTTGATAGTTTACCACTGATTTGAATTTGGTTTTAGCCTTTCGTGGACGTTTTACTTTGGGTAGTAGACACCAAACTCAATCTTATTATTCTGCAGTTCTAATTTCTTGTTCTATTTTGAGCTTGACTTACAACAATCAAGTGGTACAAACTTTGCGTTGTGTATCGATATGTACTACACGGAGACTAGCGGAAATAAATCAGCGTTTCCTAGCTTGAAAAGAAAGAAAATAGTTTAGAACGGAAAACTTCATTTTTCCTTTCACATTATTCTAATTATGCTTCTACAGGTGGACTGAATAGTTTCCCAAATTTTTGAAACTTCATTTCTTAGACTTACAAATTACATTGCGTAATGTAACACTGATTAAAAGAAAAGTAGTAATTTGATATATCAGTTCCGAAACCTTGGTGTTTACTATATATGTAATTACATTCAGAATGGATGTGTGCCATCACAAATTGGTATTATGGTGTCAATTTCGTTTGAGAAGGAAACCCATGTAGAGAGGAAGGTCTATTAAAACGTCATATATCTTTAATAATAAATAGGTAGTTGGGGCACCCCACCAAGTCTCGGTGCTGTTACATATAATGAAAAATATGATTTAAAAATAAGTTTAAAATTATAATTAAAATGTTTCTAATAGAAGTAGTCGTCTCCAATTTTATGTTTACAATATTATAGATTTAAAAATAATACAAGAAAATGTGTCTTACAATGAAGTCTAACAAATGAACCAAAGAATGGAAAAAAATGTAAGAAATGTAAAATGTGACTGAGAGGATCATCTCTCAAAAGAGTGGGTTTTCAGTCTGTGCTTGAAGATAGAAAGAGATGTATTCCCCTTAACTTCGGCGGGAAGAGCATTCCATAGTTTAGGAGCACAGACTTAAAAAGTTCTGTCCCCGTATATGGTAGTGTTCACACGTGGGAAATGCCATAGCTGAGCTTGTGACAATCTAAGGGTGCGTTTAGGACAATAGAGAGATAGAAGTTCTGAAATGTAGGAAGATGCAAGTCCATTCAAGGCTTTATAAGTTAGCAAGAAAATCTTATATTCAATTCTAGAAGTAGCAGGTAGCCAATGGAGACTATGCAAGACGGGACTAAAATTATCGTACTTTTTAGTCCTCGTCGTCCATCTTGAAGGTGATCAGTATGAACCACCGTGTGAAATTAAAGACGCAGCTGAGGTCCTGGGTCCGAAGTCTGAAGTCTGAAGTCTGAAGTTTGAAGTCTGAAGTCTGAAGTCTGAAGTGGCCCTTCTCGGCCATCGTAGAAACTTTGGATTTTCACACATTCAGATAAGTTCATAGACAGTCATCTTACTTGTCACATCTTTCGTGCAGTTCGTTGCTGCAACGAGCGAGGAAAATTTCCGGTCCATTTATCTGAAACGCGTAACGGAATATCGACTGTTGGGTGCCGTTATCAAAACAGCATTCGCTGACTCAGAAATCTCTTGTGCTCACAAATGTCTCGCCCTGAACGGCTGCAAATCGTGCAACTTCAGGACTGGTGGAAAGATACGTAAAAACTGCGAGTTAAACTCCAAAAGCTCACTGTCACAAACATATGACCCAAACTACACATATCATAAAGACTTTGTCTTCATCTCCCTTGAAACTGTACGTTCTTGCAATTTAATAGTAGGTTTGACAAGCGCTCACATATAAATTATCTACTTGTACATTTTTCTACAAAATATACGGTTATATACATTAGTATGAGAGATATTCTACAACTTTATACCTATTTCTATATTATGCACTTGGGCTGCTAACTTTTAGAGGTTAATTCGAGTACGATGACAATATTTGCTGTCAATTGTTGTTTTGTTTAAAGTTTCAACCAGACATGTATGCTACTAACTTTGTACAAAGCCCTTAGAGTGGAAAAAAGCAGAACAGAGTATATCTACCTACACAAACATTTAAAAACGAATTTCCTAATAAAACTTCTGTTTTTCGTAAACTGTAGGAAATGAAGACCACTCCAGAGTCACCTAATACTGGTAAGAATGCCTACTGGATCATTCTTCACTTAAATTTCTTGTGGTTATTTCAACCCAAGTTGGAACTATGATTATATTCCTCTAAGCAACCGAAGAGAGTATGGTCCAAGTTTATAGCTGACGAATAGATATAGATGCACAAATCACGATTCGATGAAAACTGACAAAAAAGCGCGCTATAAGAACAAATGGGTTAATTTCGTCGTTAGTTTGGGAAAGGAAAGATTAGTTTTCTTTTTCTTCGATATGCAAAGTGTAGTAACGAGTAAAGTGAGCACAGGTGGAAACCGACCAATCACTTGTGCATGTCGTTGCTATCTGACCCTAGTCAAGAAGTGAGTTTTTTTAAATGCATTAAACGCTACCACCAATCAATTGGCATCATCATCAATATTAACATTAGAACATTTCAAAATACAACAACAGTCTTTGCCATTGAATAGATTCTTCATACTTATGACAAAATAGGGCTCTCCCATAATTTAATGCATCCACGAAATTACCATATCCGTTCTCCATTAAATTTAATTGTCTCCAGTCCTACGCATTCACTTCATCATCTAAGTTACAGAATGCTACTTTTCAATTTGTCAAGCTAAAAAGTTTAAAGATTTTAATCTCAAAGGTTTCCCGTGCTTAAAACTTACCATGACCCTTAGTTGCATCTATATCATGTGCTCAGTTGATATAAATACTTTATTTTCTGCAGAGCGAACCCGATACTTCCAACTTTTCCAAACCTTTCCCACAACTTCTGGCAGAGCGGTAGAAACTTTTGTTATCAAAAAACGAGCTGTTTGTAGTTTTTGGAAACGGCAGGGATAAGTCACGTGGTTACAGTAGCATCAAGGTGCAAATTTGTCGCCTGAATGAAAAAAAACTTTACACTCAACCAGACTCTTGACACAGCAGCGGTTTTGTATGTCGAGCACTTCATCAATAACGGCGACCATTTCCTGGCAGTTGCAAATTATTATGATGGCAGCATTTACTCTCTTGATTCCGTTATTTATAGATGGGAAAACGGAAGCTTTAAAGAATTTCAACGCCTTCCAACATATGGCGCGTATGGTATTCACTTTTTTACCGTTGATGAAAAGAAGTTTATAATTGTTACCAATTGGGAAACCAACAAGATATCCATTTATGAAGATAAAAATTCCGGAAGCACTTTTGATAAAATATAAGATATCGGGACCAAAGCTCCATGCAGATGCAGTTCCTTCATTGTCATTGGTACTTTCTATATCGTCTGTGGCACAGCGTCAGACAAGATCTTAGTTTTGAGGTGGTCAGGAAGACTATTTGAAGTTTTCCAAGAGCTTCCCGCGGAAGCCGTTTTAGGCCATCCACAACCACTTCGCACTAATGGCACCGTCTATCTCGCCCTACCAATCGTTTTTAATGTTTTAGGTTTAAATACTAATTATGAGATTGATTCACCCATTTACCGTTGGAACGGAAAAGAGTTCATTTTTCACCATCCATCGCAACTTTTGGTGCCAGCGACTTCACTTCCTTTGCAATCACAAATGGTGATGTGTTTTTGGTTGTTGCAAATTATCGAAGCAATGAGAAACATCGAGTGAACTCCACAGTTTTAAGGTATACAAACAACAAGATCAAAGTGTACCAACAATTTCTAACCATAGGAGCAGAGTACATCCACGCCTTCAGCCACGAGGGAAAACAATACCTGGCGGTGGTGAACCATTTTGATGGAAGCAGTTACAACCTTGATAGCAACATTTACATTTGGAAGTAAACATTTAAGGGCGTTTGCGCTTCTTCATTCTGCGTATCGTTACTTTGCTTCCGATCACCTTATTAGTTGCGCGCTCAGGTGGAAATCTTACAGCGATAAAGTGTTTCATTGTTTATGCACGCATTGTTACACCAGTTGATTAATGACCCTAGGTTTTCTTTGTGTCGAATTTTATTTTTATCAGTTGTCATCAATTTGTTTGAAAAAATGTTGCACAAAAGTTTCGTTTTTCCACATTTCATGCTCAACCACGACTGAATTTTCAAAATAAATTTCCTCCAAAATTGGCTGTATGGCATTAGCAAAGGAATTTCTAATTATGCTTAGTTATAGAAAGATAGTAGCAAAAATATGCTTTCAAAGAAACCTAAAACAAATTCTTTTACAAAAGCTTTTAGCTGTATTGATTTTTGAAATCTCATAAAACGCTATAACACCCAGCTTTGCATGCAGAGTTAGGAGTTCCAATAGTTTCAAAACAGGGACGTCTTTCGATGCGCCATATAGTTTTATTTCGAAAATTTGGATTTTGCGAAATAAAAAATTGTAATCGAAAAATGATGCAAGGGAGGATGTCTGCCCGCTCTTATTATTTTCCGGTGCAGGGTAAACAGAGCCAATTCATCTGCACAACTGTTATTAGAACAAAATTCTTAAGGACTAAAACCTTTGTATTTCCCATTTCGCAAAATACAAATTTGTATTTCGCGAAATGATTTCGCAAAGTACAGATTTTGATTTTATTTGTATTTGCAAAATGATTTCGCTTCGTTTCGTTTCGATTTGCAAAGTACAGTAAGCCGGATCAAAATTGTTAGCATGTAGTGGAATCATGCATAGAACACCAGCTTTACAATCATACTCTGTAAATCTGGAACAAAACTCTTATCATGTAGTGGAATCATAGCATTAGAACACCAGTTTTATACTCCTACTCTATAAAGCTGAACCAATAGTGGAATCATAGCATAGAACACCAGTTTCAAAATCATACTCTGTAAATCTGGAGCAAAACTGCTAGCATGTAGTGAACTCATAGCACATAGCACCAGTTTTACAATCATACTCTATAAATCTGGATCAAAACTGTTAGCATGTAGTGGAATCATAGCATAGAACACCAGTTTTACAATCATACTCTGTAAATCTGGATTAAAACTGTAAGCATGTAGTGGAATCATAGCATAGAACACCAGTTTTACAATCATACTTCTTAAAATTGGATCAAAACTGTTAGCATGTAGTAGAATCATAGCACAGAACACAAGATCTACAATCATACTCTGTAAATCTGGATCAAAACTGTTAGCATGTAGTGGAATCATAGCATAAAATGCCAGTTTTACAATCAAAAGACTTACTGCCTTTTGCGAAACGAAACCAAAACCGTTTCTTCATCATTTTGACATTGCCGACATTTTTATAACTTAATTTCGAAAATTTGGATTTTGCGAAGTGTATTTCAGTTGCGAAATGAAAAAATTGTAATCGAAAAATGATGAACAGTAGGATGTCTGCCTGCTCTAATCTCTTCCGGTGCAGGGTCAACAGAGCCAATCCATCTGCACAACTGTTATTAGAACATAATTCTTAACGTTTGAAACCTTTGTATTCCCCATTTCGCAAAATACGAATCTGTATTTTGCGAAATGATTTCGCTTCGTTTCGTTTCGAATCGCAAAGTAAAGTACGCCGGATCAAAACTGTTAGCATGTAGTGGAATCATAGCATAGAACACCAGCTTTACAATCATACTCTGTACACCAGTTTTAATGCTATGATTCCACTACATGCTAAGGGAGATGCCAATATGAGAAATTTGTTTTCTCCCAACGCCGGCAATATAATGTGGAATCACCGGCTCAAAATAGCAATTAGTTTTGTATCGCGATATTTTTTTCAATCTTAGAACATACACAAATACTATGGCCAAACATTGCGAGACTGAACAATGAATTCTCAATACCGTTCTCGTTTCCATAGTAACTTTTAAAGCTCTTGCGCGTCACGGCGGCCTTTTTGAAAAATCCTTACTTACTTGAACATTTTATTTTGTAAGGCCTTTTTCTGAAAAATATTCAGTGTTTTCTACATTTATTGAACGAAAATGTCAGACAGTGATGACGAGCTGCCGTGTTTCAAATTAATTTTTGACTTTGATGACGTCCGAAACAACACCAGTTTTACAATCATACTCTGTAAATCTGGATCAAAATTGTTAGCATGTAATCAGAATCATAGCATAGAACACCAGTTTTACAATCATACTCTGTAAATCTGGATCAAAATTGTAAGCATGTAGTCAGGATCATAGCATAGAGCACCAGTTTTACAATCACACTCTGTAATTCTTGATCAAAACTGTTAGCATGTAGTGGAATAATCGCATACAATATCAGTTTTACAATCATACTCTGTAAATCTGGATTACAACTATTAGTGGATAGATAAATAAAAGTTGGGATATAAATTTCGCAGTCATAGTAATTCAGTAATCATATTTAAGAGGTTTATTTACCAATTTTGTGATGGAGCAGCGAGGCGGGGGAAGAACGTGTATGTAAGTTGTTGAAGTTGAAAGCGATCGTTTCTTTTTAAAGAAACGATCGCTTCAACTTCAACAACTTACATAAAGATAAAATAGCTTTAAATTACTTATGATGCCTTACGATGTTAAGGCTTTGGAAGGTGATCAGTGACATCAATGACTAAGTATTTGTGTCAACAGGTCGTTCTAACAATCAGTCATACTTTCATTCTGTTTCAGGGGTTGTTTGAAAGTTTTTTTGAAGTTGCATCGATTTCTTCTCAGTTGCAATAGCGGCTTTTTGTAGATAATACATTTGACCTTTTTCCTATATATTTTTTTCTGATTGAACAAGTATTAGCGGGTCAGTGGCCTGGTTTTACATCGAACCAGATGAAACGGTTTGTCGTAGTTTGAAACCAAATAAGCGGTTTTTTTTCCTTTTACTCTGTTATTTTATATAAGTGAATATACAAGTTTCAATGACTATAATATTGAAGTATCTAGAACAAGATTTTCGGCACCCGTGGCATTAAGAATGTTATGTTTTTGGTCATAGAGTGATTATTGTGTAAGTCGATGTGATACGGTTCTACAGGTTGCTCTTGAGTGGTTTAGCAGAGTTGATTAGCTCAATGGTGATCAGATCTGAAGCGTTGCGAGGTTAAAGAAATAAAGATTACAAGAAGCAGCAACCAAAAAGTCTCCCTGCCTTGTCTTCTATCCAGAGAATATTTATCAACCGGAAGGAGAACCAACGACAAACTAAAAATTCTTTTGTTGTAAAAAATTACTTGTCAAAAACAGTAAGACAAACTGACCCAAATATAGTAGAAACACTCGCTACCCTGAGCTGAAGTAATTTTACCAACTTTTACCAATTTTTTCTTGGTAACATGATGAAGCCATCAAAAGAAATCCTGCCGTTGTATCAGTCACACTTTATTTCTGTTTCAGGGATAGTTTGTTTGTTCTAAACAAGCTGTGAAAAGTGGCATCAGTTTCTTCTCAGTTGCAATGGCGGCTTTTTCTTGGTAACATGTTTGTTCTTGTTCCTTTAATTTGGCTGATTGATCGTGAATAAGTACAAGCTAGTCAGTGGCCTGTTTTTTAACTTGCATGTTGGTTTAGTCTTTGTTTCAAAACCAAGACTGTATCCCTTTTTACTTTCTTACTTCAGTGACTACATGAGCTTTAATGTGATTATTTTGAAATAGAACAAGGTTTTGGCTATCCGTGGCATTGAAATTATTATAAACACTCTTGGTCATAGACAGATATTTGAGTAAGTTGATACGGGTTCTACAGATTGCGCTTGTGTGGTATAGCAGAGTAGATCTGTTCAATGTCGTTCACAGATCTGAATCGTTGTGCGGTGAAAAAAAAATAAAGATTACAAGAAACAGCAACCAAAATGTCTCCCTGCTGGAGTAATTTTACCTACAATAAGTTTCGAGTAACGTGATGAAGTCATCGAACAAATCCTGCAGTTCTAACGTTATGAATAAGATGAGAAATACATCTTTTGGCTAAGAGAAAATTGGTCGGACAGAAACACCAAATAAAATTGAAGATCAAATGTCATTGCCTTTGTACTCAGATAAAAATAAATTTCTCAATGTCTCAAAAAGCTGCAAAACTTCAGGAAATCATTAAGCTAGAGACCAGTTGTTTAAAGGTCTCTTGAAAACGGCTTTGACATCTTATTAGAAAACTGCCTGAAGTTATTTCGAGAGGAAGAGACGTTTTCTGTTGGTATAGGTAATCACACAACTTCGAGTTCAATTTGGAAATAATTTGCACGAGTGCGTCTTTAAAAAGTATCGAAATTATATTTGAAAAACACACGAGGGCAAATTATTTCAAAATTGAACGAGAAAAGTCGTGTAATTACTTTTAATAAAACACACAAGAAATTTACAGGTCAAGTATAGGAAGAGTTTTTAATCAGTGTAAAAAGGACCAGTATCGAAGTATTAAGTATTAGTAATCAAATGGTTTGGAGTGCAATTCGGGATTAATCAGTTTCAAAGACTAGCTTAAAATTGAACGAGCGAAGCGAGTTCAATTTGTTGTCTTTGAAATATTTACGAGGCTGATTAATCCCGAATTGCACGAACAAGCCATTTGATTACTTGTTAATAATATGCATTCAGAGAAGATTCAGTATTAAACGCGCGAGAGAAGTGAAAGACATGACAGCCGGGTTTGCATTCCGTTTCGTCTTGTTTACGTACTTACGCAAAAAACTCCTAAAGCAATAAATCCAGCTCTTTTTGCCAGTTGCTTGTATTATTTGTTTGCAGTTTTCTCTTATAAATTTTAAAAAAGTTCATCACTGTACATGTAGTCGGCAAAACTTGCCGCCATTTTGTTTTGTTCGTTGCATACTGAAACTCTGTCAGATTATTACTGCACTTTCAGCCTGTTTTTGATATATATCACGGTATTCTATTTGTAGAATGTTTTTTTTTAAAAGTTGAATAAGCTCGTTACTGCATCCGGCAACTTTGTTTGTTTACAAATTCTGTGCAATTACAAATGTGAATGTTAACTCAGAAATGTTCCGTTCTCGTAATATTTACTTTTCTAGTTTTGATGACGTCGTATCAAGTCATATCTCAACTTTCAAGATATTCCAATTTTTTTCTTGATAAGAAACGCAGTTGCTATGGCAACCCATTTGTAAAAAAACCAAAGGGTGCTCGGAATCCCATTAGACCCCTTCTTTACTTTAAAAAAAAAATTAAAAAAACTCCCGCGACCCGCGCGTTAGTTATTTCGAGAGGAAAATGTTTTGAGACGGTTAACCCGCGACCCGCGCCGATCAGATAGTCTCATGTTTTGAGTAAGGAGAAGTTAGATGTTGATAACTCACTGGGACTGAAGGGGTTAAAGCAATCCAAAATCTACCTTGGACCTTACAATTAAGCTGCTGACAAGAAACGTTTTAAATTTGTCAAGAGAAAATTATTTAAGAAAATCTGGAGACTTGCTTTGAGTTGCAAGGGTGACAGAGGTGTAATAAGTCTACAAAATGGAGAATGACACACTCAGCAGATAGCATTAACGACTCTTGCGAACTGTATCGGTAGTGTTCAGCGAACCCGCTACTGTACAACGTTGTTGGTCGCAAATAAAGCTTTTAATAAGTCTATGCCCATATCAGCAGCTCAAATTTGTGAATTCTGTGTAAGTAATAAAAAGCAATATATCTTGATCACTTGGTTGCGTGCCAGTCTCCACTCTCGATAAATAGGATAGCTTTGACCGAGATGGGGTCTGGCCCTGGAACCAAGTTACGTGACAATTCAAAATGGCGACGCGCGGGAAATTCGAACCACAAAACTGGTCAAAATAAATTGCTTGGCGTTAGTTATTAGCAGAGAAATCTCAAATTTGTGCTCCTGATACGGCCATAGACTTAAAGTGCCTATGAAATGAATTTTTATCTCAGTAGATAGATCTTGCTAAATGTGGAATAGCGGGGAAAACATTTTGTCAAAATCTTTTATGGTTCTTGAGATATTAACATTTTAATGTTTTAAACTGGTGACGTCACAAGTGTGGCAGTCAAATTTGCATTTTTTTAAATCTGCTGCCAAACCATAACTTTTGGAGGAATTAAAACTAAACTTGGGTTGGTGATGTACCTTGAAGTTTTCTTCAGAATAGTAATTTCAGATTGTCATGGCAACAAATTCGGTTCCAGACCCCATTTCTTATAAAACAAACTTTCTGCTAAACCGAATCTGTTTTTTTTTTCTTTTTCACAATATAAAAAGAACAGAAATGATGCTGTAAATTGTTGCGCAACTTCTGGTTTGACGGAAAAACCCATCTCAGTTGAAGCCTGGAACCCAGTTTATTGCCATGACAACGAAAATTAGAACTATTCTGAAGAAAACCTCGAGATACATCATCAGACCAAGTTTGGTTTAGATGAGAAAATTTTTATTTCAAACAATTTCAAGGGAATAAGTTATAACAATGCGACCATTGCAGCCAGAATCCAATGTTTTGAGATAAAAAAAATGTCTCTGCCTCATGCCTTCTGCTACGTCTGCTTTGTACGTTTCAAGCCTAAAAAATGTAACAGGAACAGAGAGAAACTGTTTTATTTTCAATAATTACTACTATTAAAGGGTTCTACTTTTCATCTGCAAATTAAAAAAGATAAGCTTTATAGGGACTTGAAGTACTTTATTTTAAAAGTTTATCAGCTACCGAATAAACTACCTCATGGAAGAGAATTGATTATTAGGTTTCTAGAATTACAATTTTAAGTCGCTTTAGTTTAAAACTTCATCAACAAATGCTGACGAAGGAACGTTGGTATCAAAGCTTTTCTTTAGGTAATTGTGACAATGCCCTCTTCAATTCCTGCACTTCAGCCGCTTCAACGTCCTCGCCTCCACTCAAAGTCTGGGAGTACCCCTTGTCTCCATGCTCTGTGGTAATGTCACTGTGAGACTGGGAACTTTTCAGAGCAACTGCAACGACCTCCATTTTTGGTTGCTTTGGATCTACGGCAACCAGATCGCTTTCTGAGCTGGTAGCCCCAACAGATTCATTTCCTAAAGTCAAGTAATCTCTTCGTGGAATTTCAGGTGAACCAGAAAACAATGGAGATCCTCCACCAAAAATAGGCGATCCTGACAGTTTAGGTGAGTATGAGTATTTCGGTGAGCCGCCCCTGCTGTCATCGAAGCTCTTACTTCTTGATCTTGAACGGAACTCCTTGTTCGGTTTACTTCTATTTTTGGTTTTCTTGCTTTTGTCAACTTCGCTGTATATATGTGGTAACACTTCCACACTTGAAGAATAAGCACGATTCAAATAAGTAAAGTTCGGTGACATCGCCACATTAGTTGCGCTCAAATAGCTATCTGATGGTTCTGCGACAGCAGAATGAAATACAAAACCAGGGGTACCAGAGTCCTTCTTCTGGGTACTTGATGTACCCCTCTCAGGGGGAAGGGGTGGTGGGGGTCTCTGCTCAGAATGCCAATGAGATTTGGTGGGGACAGGAGGAACAGAAGGTTGTCGTGGTGGGGTCTGATACTCTCCACTGTCAGTTAGGCTATCAAGATGAGAGGAAATGCCCATTTCGCTACCAAGTGGGCTGTGAGACATACTCTCCAACAAAAGGTCTTCGCTTGTCCCCGAGAGCTTCCGTGAACACATACGAGGTGGCTCCGGCACAGCCTCTAGCCTTGCTTTGACCTTACAAGAAAAAATACAAACGTGGGAAAGTAGTTTTTACAGTTTGAACCTACAATGACTGTTTTAGAATAAGAAGGCGTCCAATTCTAGAAATTACTCAGCGCCCACTTCAACGTAAAAACTTAAATCCTGATCGTGAACTCTAAGCCAAAACTTGCAAAATGTTAAATCCAGTGTATTGACGACAGACGTGTGAATCGCCTGTCTTACATTTGGTCGGCTGTATGCATTGTAACAAGCTTCATTGATCAGAAACGTTGGTACTCGTCTAATCTACTATACTAGGAGGCCGACCACCTGACCTCAGCAAGATTGTCAAATGAGAAACTGCCTTCGTGTTAACAGGCCCGATACTAAGTTTTTACTATAAAGTTGTTTCTCCTAATGTGTTTCATTAGCCACATAACAGAATGATTGAATGCATAAACGTACCATTCAAGTTAACAGAGTGCCGTCAACTCTGATGAACTTCGCTTGCCACAAGCAAAGATTTAGGTTGTGCGAGTGGACAGGAAAGGTTTGTTTTAATTGCTACAAAGTTAAGGACTACCCAACCCGACTTAGTCGGTTTTCCGTAAACAAAGGGTGTTATGGTTTACAGGCGCGGATACAGGAATCTAGGGAAGGGGGAAGGGCGTAAACCCCCAACCTCACGGGGAATAAGCTTGATTATAGCACGACCCAACGAGCGCCGAAGGCGCGAGGTTTCTAGGGTGGTCCGGAAAGTTTTGAAACTTCGAACCAACGATATCGCCGAAATTGCGTTTTTTCTACCAGTCCAAAAAAAAATTGTCAAATTTTTCATTTTCAATTCCTGTTAGTTTTCTTCGGTAAAATTACTAGGCTAAAGCCCACCCAGCCCTATAGCTCTATGGTCTCAGACACTTTACACGCGTTTTACAAAGCCTGACACGTTGAAAAACACATAAAATAACAAAATAAAAATGTCTGAAAGCTTTACGTGCGGGTTACCCTTTTATATAAATCTGAACTCACATCACGATTATTTGATAAAAAAGTATACATTTAGGGTATATTGAAATACAACGGTAGCGAGCCAAACACTAAAAACGGCAGTTTGAGCAGCTCCAGTTTCTCATTCACGATTGAAAAAACTATCATGATTAGTATTTTCATTTCTTAAATAAAAAAAAACGTTTTAAATTCGTCACCTTTTTTAATAAGTAAACTACATTAAAAAAGTTAGTTGTTCCAACTGCCTGACCTATTCAGATCCCTTTCAATACACCAACACTTGAAAGAGCAACTTTTTTCCATGTAAATATGATCTTAT
>JAOBRD020575639.1:0-16120 GCA_027575215.2 Hydrozoanthus sils | reverse complement strand
AAGCCCATCTACTGTATATTAAAGTGTGTTCCTTTTGCGTTTCTTTTCGAACATCAAGATTTTAATCGAACGTTGTAGACATGAACAGGTGGCTGTGGAGTTTAGAACAACAAATATAATAGTTGATAACTAAGAAAGAAAAGAATGTTTTCATGCATATATAACAACAATACAAATATGACCTTCGCTAATGCTACCGAGAAGATCGTTTTTATACGTTGAGGCTTATAGGTTTTTTTTTTACTTTAATCTGTTCCGTCATTCCAGTTGCTCCAGTCGTATAAGTCGGTTACTGCTGCGAGCGAAGCAACCAGCAACACTATTACAGTCCGTTGTGGGATCCCTGTGTCGCACGATAATCTCACCAAAACTTAACGGAAACGCTTGCTACGCAGGCTATCTCGTGCGTGGGAGGGCGATGGATGATTTTAGCGCCTGCAGTGTCGCAACTTAAATAGTAAATGGTATTAATTTTTTCTCTGGTTTTTGCAAATAACTATCACACCCTTACTCGCAGCACTTTACTTTTGATAAAAACTACTAGTGTAGATGTTTTTTAAGTAAACTTCCGTTTTATTGTAACGCACAAATGTATTATAAATGTAACTGAAATGGTATGACCGCTTTCTGAGATGCAGCGTGAAAAAACGAAATCGCTTCAATTCGACCCCAACTAAGTAATATAAATTTAAGAAGTTATGACTATCAGATCACAATATGTAGAATAAATGATTTTGTTACATTTTGGGAGCAATAATATTCGAAATTCAAATTTCCCATACATTTACCTATAAAATACACTCAAATAATTTATCGTGACATGAGCGTGGGCTACTTGTTGTTAATGCTTGCCGTGCTTGCCTCATTCACTTTTATTTTCCTTCCGCATGGTAAGTCCAATCGCCCCCTCCCCCCCCCCACTTTCAAAGTAGCTCCGTGGTCCTGGAATCAAAATGGCAGATACAAGAGAACTGGGTCTAGGACACTCTCTCTCCCTCCCCATCCCCCTTCCTCATTAATTTTTGTCCTAGCCCCAGTTCCCTTGTGTCAGCCATCTTGATTCAATGGTTTCTTCAACAAACTAAAGAGGAAATATAGGGGCTGCTCATAGTCTAATAATCTAGAGTACTGAAAGCGTCCTCAAGATTGGTTGTCTACTAGATTACAAGATCATTGTTTACAATCAAATAACTGTAGCTACTGTGAACCAACCTCATGACCCTCTAAAGAAAACTTTCTCTCCAGTCTTGGTGACTTACCAATGACTTACTTTCTTTGCTAGGTACACACACCAGCCAATCAATCCAGATGACCCTCCACCATTGAAACAAATCAAGCCTCAACATCCTTACAGAACAGTAGGATGTGTTTTCAACCACCAGTCCTTTTATGCTAATAGCCAGGTAAAATAGTAGTCATAATGATAAATGATTTAAATCCTTTCTTGAACCAAGTGGCCCATCAGACTGTCACTAATATCCGGTTTCCGTAGTGTTAAGCGGATGAGAGTTTTTGACTCCCCCTTGACAGGATACTAATCTATCGCAGGTTAGCTCCCAGCAGCTGGTACTCATTTATACAGCTGAGTCGACTGGAACAAGTCAAGTAAAGTGTCTTGTTCAAGGACATAACACAGTGGTCTGACCAGGGCCCAAACTCGTGTCCCGAGGATTAGGACTTGAACACACTAACTACTTGATATGAACAAAACAGTAATGTTGTAGTGCTCAGTCTTTAAAAACAATGAAAACTGCAGCCAATTTTGTACACCAAATGTTGAGTCAAGGTGACGCAGACTAAGGATGTGACGTCAATATGACATAGATTAAGCAACACTGCTCCTTGTACAGCCACAACAATGGAGTGTAAAAAAGCTGGAAAGATGTATTGCAGCTTTATTTTTGCTATCTGATTCTCTAAAGCATTCCTCATCCAACAAAACTATTTTTATTTTGATGCAATGCAGTGCAAATTCCTTAATCAGAAAAACCAAAAACATTTTTTGTTGATGTTTACTTTAGAACATGTACTTTTGGATATGAATTTAGGAAAAACAGAAAGGTTATGGGTTCTTAAATTTTGCGATTTCAGCCCACAGATGCAGTTGAGTGTTGCCAGTTTGAGCTTCACAACGAATCGCTTTGGAAGTCAATGAGCGAGGAGGCGATTCGATCTGTTTGTGGACCCAACATTCTAGTAAGTGCATGCCTGAACACATTAAAGAATCCTCCACTGTATAGTATTATTGGTCTCAGATAAAACTTTGTTAACTTTGTGCTCATACCAGCAGCTCAAATTTGATAATCTTGTACATAAATCTAATGCCAAGCAATTGAGTTTGATCATTTCCACGGTTTTCGTGCACTGCCATTTTGAAATGTGACATGTTATGGTTGCAGTTCCAAACCCCCTGTCTTTCTTTACTGTTGTATTCATCAAGAGTGGAGACTGGCACTGCAACCAACACTCGTCACCTTTTAAAATGGCAGCGTGCTGGAAATCAAACTGTGGAAAATATTACCATTAAAATAAACTGCATGGCGTTAGATTAATGTACAGGATTATCAAATTTTAGCTGCTGATATTGATACAGACTTCATGAAAGTCTTATTTGAGACCAATAATTTTATACATTGGAGGATTCCTTTAGGCATTTGAAGCAGCTAGTCAGTATAGCATTTCAAGAGATATTCCAAAGAAAACGTCAAAATGTCCAAAGTAAGTGCTCCAACTCCATAGGAGTAGAAAAAGATGACTTCCACATTCAATCTGCTTACTAACTGTGTGTTACTAATGCCCCTTGATATATAGCCGTCCACCCCAACCTACCCCCCTCTGTGTCCGTCCACTCTGGATACAACGATGGTTAGTAACGACATGGAGTACGAGCTTAGGCAGCTTGTGAGTGACCACAGACAGGTGAGATAATACCTGATGACAATAAAATGATAGTAATGATAATAATATTAATAACAATTGTAATAGATTTGTGAAGTATGATAGATGTATTCCTAGGGCCCCTGAATGGTCCCTCTAAATTCGGATGTGCTCACAATTTTAAGGCAATGTTTGAATGGTCCACAAATTTTGGGTGTATGCTTGCATTGTATTGATTTTTATAATGTGCTCGAATGTTCTTGAAGTTTATTTTAAAACATAAATTAATGCTCACTCTTGTGTATGTGTTTATGTGTATGTAAACGATATGTTTTAACTTCCCAAATTCGAACTCACCAGCCACGAAATACGGGTAAAAACAGATGTATTACTTGTTGCAGTCCAAACTATTAAAAGAGTGAAGTCCCTAATGTTTACGGTAACTAAAACCTGTAGTCACACAGATATCACGTGGCTGCCACAAGGGCGTTGACGCTAATTATATTAGCCAATCAGATTACAGACAGTGAGTAGATTAGCTATCAGGTTTTAGGTAATGAGTAGACGTGACGTCAGCCACTAAGATAGTCTGCGCAGCGGCCCTTGATGAGGGGTGGGGGGTGGGTTCGGCTGTGGCAGGAGGGGCGAGAGGGAATTTGAGAGACCTTCTATTCCTTCTTCCCATTCTCCTTGCCTTAACTAAAAACTTAACTTGAAAAATTGACTAAACTAGCTTTATTTATCGTCGTACCGTGAGAGTGGTTGCCCATTCTCCCAAGCCAGTGGCTTTTGTTTAATCGCTCGACGGCACAGACCTCGGCGTGAAAGTTGATTTTGTTGAAGAAAGAAAACTGGAGAAAATTAAACCCTCAGAATCAGAAAAAGATTGACAAATCTCAGCCCATTCACTCCCCACTCCAGGGTTCGATCCCGGGATCACTGAGGCTAAGGTGGGAGGCACGAGTGCTAACCACTCGGCTATCCTGACTCCCCACTCCGTTGGCGCCGCTGTGCAGGCTACCACTAAAACTAAAGGTTGAATTTTATTCAAACCACTTGGTTCACTATAGGACCTCGGTCTGACTACGGTCTGGGATGACGAGCTGAGCTACATACTGACGCCCGCACTAGCGTCGTACGAACTCGAGCATTCGACTGGAGTCTCGGTTGGAAACGAGGAGTTCCAACAAGCCATACGACGCGCCATTCCAGATGGACACACATTTAAAGGGTTTCCCATTCAGTTTGTACATAGAAACGCCCGCCGAGCTTTTGCCACGTGTTTGAGGTAAAGAGAAGCAACGAGGGCGGCAATGTAAACGACAACGGCAGAAAAGTATTATTAGTGAACACAATAGCTGCACGTTGGAATGATCCGTGTTTGTTACCTGTATACCGCTGTCTTCAACGTAAAAAGCTCAGTTTTGAAGCTCAATAAGGGAATGGTCGAAAAGTATAGGGGAGGGGGTGTTGGGCCGGAGCAGAAGCAAAAATAGCTCCAGCCCCCCCTGCCCCTATACTTTTCGACCAGTTCCTAACCAATAAGAATTTTTGTCAGTGTTCATTGATCTTTATGAAGGAAGCTTTAATCTTTCTCTGTTCACAAGCGTAATTAGAACTAAAGAGAGGCTTGCAAACGAGTCAGGCATGGTCGAAAATGGTAAATCAGAAATGTGTTTCTTGTAAGCCGTCGTCGTTGGTGTTGGCGTCGTCGTTGGTGTTGGCGTCGTCGTTGGTGTTGGCGTCGTCGTTGGTGTTGGCGTCTTCGTCGGTGTTGGCGTCGTCGTCGGTGTTGCCGTCGTCGTTGGTGTTTGCGTCGTCGTTGGTGTTGCCGTCGTCGTCGCTGTTGCCGTCGTCGTTGGTGTTGCCGTCGTCGTCGGTGTTGCCGTCGTCGTTGGTGTTGCCGTCGTCGTCGGTGTTGGCGTGCTCGTTGCTTAAGCTTCCTACGACTTTTGTTTTTGCTACTTTTTTATCTTCTCATTAACAAGCAAGGGGAAAAAGTGTTACTCTGAGCAAATAGACATTCGTGTTCGAACACGATTTTAGTGTCACATGTTAAACACTAAAATCGTGTTCGTACTCGAATGTCTGTTTTCTCAGAGTAACACTCCTTCGCCTTTCTTGTTAATGAGAAGATAAAAAAGGGAGGCGAAGAAAACAAACGAGAGGAGGGAATAGGGAGATGAAAGGGAAAAGATAGTCTGCACCAAAGACTCCACACTTGGATCAAAGTGAAATACGCATGGATTGTAATCGATTGCTTGTGTTCAAGTTCGAAATTTTTTTTGTTTCAATTTATGGACCCGTTTATAACTGGGAACAAGTGCATGAGAGTGAGGTTATGAAAGCGTCATTATTTTAATTAGTAATGAAAGTCACACAACTTGCACAATCTTCTGTGTCAAAGTCACTCACCTCGCCAACTTGAGTTCCTCATCAAGCTCTCTAAGTGCGGTGAGTGACTGGTATAAGAAATCAAGGAGTACTGAACACTTTGTTTACTAATAAGGCCATGCCCTTGTTCCCAGTCCTAACCAGGTTTGGCGGCCATTTTTGCAAGAGGCCTATAGGCGAGTTTTTGATTACATTTTTTGCCTAACTAGCATACGCACTCTTCTTTTTAACTCAGAGACAAAGCTTCTAAATAATAAAATGTTTCTGTAGAACAAACTTTCTCCGAAAAATATGAGATTGATATGCTGAGTAATCTTTCCGAGGTATGGTTTTAAAAATTGGAAATTTTACAAAGAATGTATGGCTCATTATCGTTCTTGTCTCCAGCTGTTTTGCCTTTTTTTTAGTGATAATTTCTTCTTTGTAACTACACTTATAGAACCGAAAATTTGGTCATTCATTAATTTTGATAAGCATTCTCAAGTTTTAAAGTCAGTTGTTGTTTATCTTTGTTCTTTCTACGACTTAAGATGTATGCTAATGAAGTAGATCGTAAACAATGACGTCAGCTGAAACTCGCCTATTTTAAACAGGAATTGCAGTTTCATACCGCTATCGAATTTTGAAAAGTACTATATTTTTCGTTTCGAATTGATGCAGAAATAACATTGTCGAAAGAAATGTGGGCTCTTTTGGTTGCTCTCTCATTCCCTGTCCCTTTTCTTCGTAATAAAACGAAACCCTGATATGACGAAGTCACCGAAAAAAACATACGTTAAAACATACATTAATTTGAAACAGTAAAATCAAGATGCTGATAACAGAGCTGTTATATCGAGGTTTTTTTTATCGAATTTTGCCGGGCAAAAAAAAAAAAATTTTGTTGGAGGTATTGGTTATCTCGGGGTTGCACTGTACATGTAATTATCTATTCATTTAACAAAAATAAGTAAGAAAATAATTTTCTAACTAGTTACAATATCAGCGAACTTGAATTGATGTTTACATGCATGGCGTAATTTTCCCTTCGCTTAGTCATTTACTGTTTTTGTAAACTCAGATTTAGACTATTCATGTGCAGTTTGGAAATTATTTTATAAAAATCGGCATGAACTCGAAAAAATGCCATGTCTTAAAGGCCATCTCATACTGTTTTGTTTTAACTTGTTTTCTTTCTCTTTCCACAGATCGCCTGTTTGTGAAGAGACCATTTGCTGTCGAGGCGATCACGTGAGACTTGCTGTTCGAGTGCGTGTGTTTCTGTACCCCGAAAGCGCGTGCGCGGTGTGGATAATGTTTGCTGCTAAATACCGGTGTATCTTGTAACGAGACGCTAACACTAGAGACCGTCAGGTTCGACAACTAGTACAAGTTTTTTGCCATTCGTGCTAGAAGTTGCGAAGAAATAACGCCAAAGCTTGTTCTCGTCGTCTTGTTTACAACGAGATTTGCTTAAAAACTCGGCGCGTGCACCACGAGATTTTGGCAACCCGACGAGGTGGCTTGATTTCTTCGCAAAGTCTTACAGGCGCATGATGACGAATGGGAAAATAATTGTATTTGTTGTCGAATCTGAAAGTGCATATTATCTCAGTTTTACAGCAAGTGTCTTTTTATTAGAAACGAATGGTTTCATTCCTGTTAAATAGAATGTTAGCGTTGGATTTTACGAAACTATTTTAATTTTTTTGGAGTACAAATAATAGTAAATTGAGTTTTGTCTAAGTAGATAATTAGTTTGGAAAAGAAAGAGAATTGTACCAAAGCTAACAGCGCAACAAACGCCCTGAAACCTCATTTTGCTTGTTTTGTTGTTTTCTGTTTGTACTGAAAGAAAAATCGACATTTTTATACATGCAAGAAAGTCTTTTTTTTGCAACAGTTTATACTTTTACTGATTAGCATGCACGATTGTCATGATGATGTTGTGTTAACTTTGTTGCAACCTTACTATCCTGTGCTTGTTGGAAGATAATACCTGCCCTTAAAAAGAATACCCATTGATTTAAATATAATACTACCATTAACATTGTTGTTGCTTTTATTATTTATTTTTTGTTTTTTTCCCATGAGTCAAGACCTGTAGTCGAACCAAATAAAGTATTTATAATGTTATTGTGGTCATAGCGTTTAATATGGCGCCGGTTTTACGAGAGTCGAGGCTTTTAATAGTCATGGTGCAAAAGCACTACTTTACAATGAGTTAATCAGTATCGTATAAGTTAAAAGCAAATTCACAAAAAATTAAGTATGGAACTACTTTTTGTGCTTGCTGAATCCTTAACTGCTGGGGAAAGTGCATTTTGTTTCTAGGTTAGGCATTGTGATTTCTGAGGAGTGAAGAAAAAGGAAATATCTAGTCACATATAACCATGCCCGTTTCCCATTTTGTATAAAATTATCACAAACTGCAATACCTACAAAGACATTTTTGCCTGAAATGTGTTTTCGTTTAAAACAGCGCTACAAGATCCATTAAACAGGTTCTTTTATGACTTGGATTTTTCCTGCGTATTACAGCTTCTTTTTTGCATCTTCAATTTGTAGCTGTTGACTTTGTTATTGATTACTTGTGGTCTGAATGAAATTATTACTAATACTAACTGGGAAAGCGAATGTCTCTGATGCAGACAACACAGCCTGTTCATACACAAACCTACACTACATATAATACAATCAACATATCGTGCAATACAAAACAAACAGCAAAATAATATGTAATCGTGGCTTCTATCTACAAAAAGCGACTTACTCGGCAAAAACTGACTTTTGAACTACTATCGATCAAAGACTACAAAGCCGTAGAGACTGTCCACAGAGACGTTTTGTTGAACGGGCCACTATATCACTTTGCCCTGATATCGTTTGTTTAGTTAGCCAAAGTGTTTTCTTACACGCAACGTGCTTTCTGTGGTTACCTTAATAAGTGGGCCAGACAAAAAAGAAAAACATGTTTTCACACAATGTTGAGCTAGAAGAAGTTGTTAATCTTCCCGCCACGGGAAGGACTCCCTTTATTGGGTTAAAAGGTATGACCGTCGTAGTTCTTTACTTTCAAACATTTCTGTTGTCAATGTCGACCTAAGAAAAGTTGTTAATCTGTTATAATGCTATTGCTTGGCGCGAAAGTACTAATTGTGTCACATGTTTGCCATATCGGCACACACACAAAATATAGCAAATTTGAAATACAGCTGTTTTCCGTAAGCAGACTACTCGGAAAAAAATGACTTTTAATCAGTCGTTTAAAGATTATAAAACCATGAGACTTTTGTCCGCACGGGCCAAAATATAACTTTTCCTTGATATCGTTTATTTGAAATTAATCCCAAGTGTTTTCTTACACGTAATAGCAGTTTTTACAGTCTTTCTTTAACATCTTGTTTATGTTGTTTCGGATGGAGGGCAAAAATCTTGTTCTCTTAAGTGCCGAATAGTCTCGTAATAGTGGCGACTCAAGGCAAGAACCTATATCCAGGGGCTTCACTCACATATTTTGATGACGGGGGGAAAGAGTCGGAAGGATTTTTTTGGGTCTGAAATTTTGGCAAAAAGGATATTTTTGGGTCTTCTTGGAAGACGCCAGATTTTTTTTGGCTTTCGAAAAAACGCGCGTACGGATATTTTTGGGTATTGTATTCATCTTCATCCCAAATAATCAATAGCACGTGAGCGCAGTTTACTGGGTGTGCTAAAAAAGGTTGGGGTTGTTTTGGGTATAGTTAAACTCTGAATTAGGCCCTTTTTTTTCTCTAAATGTGTACAATATGAACCTCTGTCGGATCTTGCTCCCTGTCCCCGCCCGGGAGCCTGTATCAATAAACAAGTTTGTCATCACTTTCTAGTATTCTGATTAATTCTGCAGACTTTTAAACAGTTTTTATGTCAAAAATATAGTTGAAATGCTGCAAGAGAGTTAAACTCGAAACTGATTAAGAAGAAAAATACTGAATAGGACTTGAAGTGTTTACGGCGATATCATGCAATAGGAATGATTCAATGTGCAAAGTCTATAACACCAAAATTCGTCTACATATTTGTGCTATCTTCTTAATATTAAAATGGGTTTTCATTTCAAGACCTAAAAACACATCTTACAGTTTTTCTCTCTCCCGTATTGTTAAGTAAAGGGAGAAGGTATTAACAAGACCTATATTAGTAACAAACGTTTTTCAGGAGTAGTTTTAATATTCTAACCAGAGATAAACACGGAAATAAAACCGGATATTTGCAGTCTTAGCTTATTTATAACAAATGAACTCCAACCGGTAATCAAGTAGTATAATATAATACAATATCATATAGTAATATTGTGACTAAATTAAAATATTCCTTTCCTTATCGTCAACAATAGCTTTATATTAATAACTTAACTCGATTCCGTGCTATGACAAGTTGAAACCCTTCGTACCTCAGTTTTTTCCAAATGGATTACCTTAGTTACTTCTTGTCATTGTCAATTGTGAACCATTTTAACGCTTAAGACAATATAATGGTAAAAATTGACGTGTTTATTCGAATTTTAGGTTTTTATTTATTTCACGAACATAAACGATCACTTTTGTTGAACTTCTCAGTACGTACATCTCTTTAATTGCTGTGGAACTACAAGAGCATCATCCCCAACCAAACTGTACTTCCACGTTTTTTCCTCTAAACAACCAAATTTAAATCAAAAATAGCATTTGCAAATACTAAAAACTAGTATAGTGTAAGCCGAATAATACAATATGTACAATACATGCAGTGCTTTATTTTGCAAATTTCAATAGATATTCAGCGGTAACAACAACATTTATTTTCATACTTCAAACTTACTTTACATATCTAACAAGTTCTCACAACATTTTTAGAGTACTTGGTCTTCAGAAGTAGCAACTTAAAAACTAGTTGAGTCTGGAGACCAAAATTTAAAAACTTTCTCCTTTCGACTGTCAGGCTATACGTAGATACAACCCTTTGGTGACACTCACCTAGTTGCGACTCTTCAATTCTTAGATATTCAGTCTAATTACATATTTTTGTTGTAAATATCTTTTGCTCTCCTGTAGCACACTCTTCTCATTGAAGCAACAAAAAAAGCTGTACAATTTGAAGACATTCATACTCGAATTGTGAAACACGGTACCATGTTAACAAATGGTACAAGAAAACTTTGGGTCTGACAATATCAGTATAGAGCTAGTAGAGTGTATTGATTTTTTTCATGACGATGCAAAACTCTCGAAAAGAAGCTATTTTAGAAACTTATTTTGTCATGACTGACAATTTGAGAGCTGAAACAAACAGGAAGAGCATTCGGTAACTCTTCATTTATGTTGATCGTAGGTTTTGATGCCAATATCGTTATAATATTTGCTTAGAAATAGAGCTCAAACCGCAAACTGCATAAACAATCTAGTGTCCAAAAACATCACCTACTATAATATTAGTTTAGGCCAGCTTGTATTTCATGGGTATATATAGAGGTAGGACAGAAACTCGAAGTCATTCCCTTCAGCCTTGTCTGAAACTTTCAGATTGAGATTGGTGAGGTGAGCTGGGAAACGAACATGAAGACCTGGATTGTTCTCTCGCTTGTGGTGTTCGCGTTTGTACTGATGTCTCAGGCTTCACCTGCTGATAAGCCAGAAGAAAAGGTATTTTGTTTCTCTTACCCTTTTATCAGTTTTAAAGAAGCTCTATGTGATCGTTGAGTTTCTAGTAAGTAAGGAAAAATAAACTTAAGCAATTTTTACATTGGAAACCCAAACTCCAATTAGACGGGCTATTTTCGCGAAAGTCAAAAATGTAATTTATTATGTTCTGCGTGTTAAATTCCATCGCTAAATGGAAGCACCAAATTGGCGATAAACTATTTCAGTCTATCTTTCGGTTCGAATGTACTAAATCGTGGTCTATTGATTAAAAATTCTTGTCGCTTGAAATCATTACACTAAAGAACCCAAGAGCATGCCAGACTGGTACCTCAACTTTTTAATTCACATTGCCGAGGTTCATGGAAATAAAAAGGCGTGTTAGTTTACTTTGCTGTCGCATTGGTATGAGACTCTATTACTCAATGAGCTTGCGGTTATTAATCGAAAGTAATTATTTCTGGTGCGACAAGAGCAAAACCTTAGTTCTTGGTAACTTTGCATCCAACCTAGATTGAAATAGCTACAGAATGTAACGACAAGCTGCTTCTACATGTAACACGTGCATGGAGTTGATTGCGGCGTATAATAACAAAATAAACAAAATAGTGGAAAGAGAGAGAAATATTTCAATAATTTTCCTTTTTGTTTTTCCTCATATCAACAGAAAGAGGAAGCAGCAGAAACAGCGCTGGAGAAACTTGATCAATCAGTCGAGAAATCTGAGGACAAGGAAACTGACACAGAACTCGAGTGAGTTTTTATCAAAACCTTTTGTGAATATAAAAAGCAGTTTGTTAGCTGCCTGCAAGATGGAAAATTACTAATTCACTGAATGCGTTAATATGTAAGTAAACAAACGACTGAACAATAAGTTTAAAGTGTTACTGCGAAAAACTATTGGAATGGGAACTTTTGGTCAGATCGCTTTTTTTCCACGGTGGCTCAAAGTTACAAAGTTTTCGGACATTGGGTTTGCGACCGCGTTTTCTGTTTTTGGGGGGACTGAATAGTGTAAAAAAACACGAGAATACGAAAAAAAAAATTCTTTCTTAAACGTCAACGTTTTCTTGACAATTTAAGTGGATAAAAAATATTAGTGTTATAAACACTTTGGCTAATCAAATTTACCTGCACACATGAAGGTAATGTGATAAAGATGACCAAAGAAATTTTGGAACGAACCAAGTTGAAGCAAGCATTAGATCGACAACTTTTATTAAATATTCATTCAAATTAAAATATACATAAATATAGATCAACCGCAGGTGGTTATATGTTTGAATATTTATAATTTAGCTTTGGTACTCTCTTCAAAGGGACCCAGGCTGGTACCCCAGCGGGCGTGGCTACGGAAGGAGGTATGGCAGCTACGGAAGGAGATATGGTAGCTACAGAAGAAGATACGGTGGCTACAGAAGGAAATATGGTGGATATGGAAGAAGATATAGAGGATACGGAAGAAGATATGGTAAAAAAAAATATGGTGGACATAGGGGATACAAAGGTGATGAGGTAGAGAAAGCTGTAGCCAACGATGAAGTCGAAGAAGTTGAAGCAAATGACGAGGCAGAGCTGGAAGAAAACCAGTAAGCATGCAAGAAATATTTTCTTACAAGCAAACCAAGGACGTAATCGCTGTATTTTGTTAAACAGCAAGCTCTTTAAGCAAAAGGTTGCGTGGTTGTTAGTGATTAAAGTAATCTTTTTCCCAGAAGTCAAGTATGTATAAAGATTTTGCAAGTATTTTAAATCTTTAAGGCATCGGTACACGAGTCATTGTTTCTAAAATTTGCCAAAATATCTAACTACTGCATTCCTACAGTAAATGCTTTTTCTAATTATAGCAGTATAATAGTTAAATAGTCATCGTGTTTCATATGTACTGGTACATAGAAAATATGGCTTAGTAATAAGGTGAAATGTAGTTGATGAGTAGTTCTGATGAGAAGTTGTAAATCAGATTCTAAACATCAGACTTGCATCGCATCGCTTATAACACAGATGGAATGAAGGAGAATCAGTTAATATTTAAAGATTTTTTTGGATGAGTTTTAAGTTGTATTTTATTTTTTAAAGATCGGTAATTTTAAAGAGAATTTTGAATTTGGTTATTTTTTTGGGAAGTTGAAAAATTGATTTTGAAGTTAGTATTTGATGTAAATTCGCCAAACCGTCCTCAAACCAAATTTAAAAGCTGTACTAGTCGTTCACCAGGGAGGGGCGGTTTGCTGATTTCACTCAATACTCTTCTCATTCAAATATCTTTTTCAACTTTCTCACTATCCAACAAAAGTTGGGTTTACCCGGGCCTTAAGCTTGCTTTTACAATTATTATTTTCTTGTGGACGTTTTTTCTTATATTATTATAAGGTTGAGAGAGGCCGACTGGCTTTCGGAATAATATTTAAAAATATTTACAACTTTTCACGCTGTTAAATGAGTTTGAGCACTCTCTTTTTAGGGACCCAGGGTGGTATCCGAGGGGACATGGAAGGAAACACGGCAGCTATGGAAGAAGGTATGGTGGCTACGGAAGGAAGTATGGTGGCTACGGAAGGAGATATGGTGGGTACAGAAAAAGATATGGAGGGTACGGAAGAAGATATGGTGGATACAAATATGGTGGACATACCGGATACAAAGGTGATGAAGTAGAGAAATCTGCAGCCAACGATGAAGTTGAAGAAGTTGAAGCAAATGACGAGGCAGAGTTGGAGGAAAAACAGTAAGCAAGTTGTGAAATTGTTTCTGTCAAGCAAAAGCAAGAACGTAATCGCTACATAGTTGTTAAACAGCAAGCTCTTTAGGCAGTTAATGGTTGCATAGTTGTTACGTACGGATTAAAGCAATCTTTTTTTTCGCAAACATCAAGTATACACACGTACAGTGCTTTAAGCAAATATTTAACTTAATAAGGCATCGGTACACGATCCAGAATGTGTTCCAAACGTCCATTTGCTGCCGGCATGTCTAAAGCAAATGCTTTTTCTCATTATAACAGTATAAAAGTTGAATAGCCATCGTGTTCATATATACTGTTAGTATTTACCAAAGCAACCAATTTCTATTTTTGCGCGCTCTGATTGGCTCCCGTATCTCGCAATATTCGTGACTATTAGTTGATTTTGAGGCGGTAGTCAAAATGGCGAAGTCCGCGTGCTAGAAATAGAAAAAAAACCCTTAAATTCTGTCCTTTCTTTGAAAAAGGAAGTACATTTTATCCCTATCTTCTGGTATATACTAAAACAACTATGCCCCCCTCTGGGTCGGTGTCTAGCTCTAGATATATACCGCTATTCACCTCCCCCTCTGGGGATAGTTGTTAACTACAAAAGAACTATGTATTAGTGATAAGGCAAAACTTTAAATGGCGAGTAAGTCTTACAAGAAGTTGTAAATTAGATTTCAAACATCAGACTTGGTTTTAGTTCTCACCATGTTTTATATCTTAAATATATGTGTCCGTGACATGAAGCGATATAATGTTTATTTTTAAGAATATCTAGAGATCAAAGTAAGTTAATTATTGTATAATAAATGAAAAAATAGAAAAGGTTTTCTATAACTTCATTGGTCAGTGAGATGAAGAATGTCGAGCCTTGATACTTAATTGAAAATTGAAGAAACTTTGTTTTTGTACGAGGCACGCGAATCGGTGATCTGGTGTTATATTTACGAATTTGATTGTTTAAAATTCAATAACATGTCTTGAAAACGTATAGCTTTCGAGTTATTAACCAGGAGTTCTTAGGAGTAAATTGCAAAAATAACGCCATTAAGCTTGCTTCTACAATTATTATTTTCTTGTGGATATTTTTCTTTTATAATTAAAGTTGTGAGAGACCATGGCATTCGGAATATTTTGCAAAATCTTTCAGGCTGTTAAATGAGTTTATGAAAATGAGCTTTGGCATTTTGGCTTTGTCTTTTAAGGGACCCAGGCTGGTATCGGAGCGGACATGGAAGGAGAAACGGCGGCTATGGAAGGAGATATGGTGGACGCGGAAGGAGATATGGTGGATACGGAAAGAAGTATGGTGGCTACGGAAGGAGATATGGTGGCTACAGAAGGAGATATGGTGGATACAGAAGAAAATATGGTGGATAGAATTACGAAAACCCAGTTAAAGCATTCATAAGGTGTTTCATTTGATGCTCTTTGGCCAAACGACGACTCTGCTTGGGAAACGTTCATACTGATTCAACCGTTTTGGTGATGGGAAAGTTGTTTAAGCAATAGCTAAGTTTAAGCTAACGATTGCTTGTGAATGGAATATGTATCATGTCTTTTCACTGAATAAATACTTTGGATGTTAGATTATCAAATATTTCGAGAAAAGAATAAAGTAAGAGAAGTTTATCAAAGATTGAGTTGTGTTGTTTGTTGTTCGACAAATTTACTTGTACAGCTATTCCCCTAATTTCTTGACACCATCATAGATGATTAAGGTCCTCGCTACCTAATTCGAGCAGAGCTTCAAAATTCTTGCGTCGCCCTGTAAATAAGCCCGTGAATTGTAGTTAAGATACTTTAAAATCATACTTCAAAATAACTTCCACGGCTTCAAAGATTTTTAGATCATTTTTTCATGTCGAAGAATAGCCTTGCCGATACTTCTTTTAAAGAGACAATGTAGAAGTTATGCACCCGGTTAGCAGCAAGGGATAATGGGTAATTTTTGAACGACCAAGATATTGGGTAGTTAATACTTTTTGAAGATAAAATTCCCGGATGGTAACACATACGTCCTGACGGGTTGGGGTTGAAAAAATCTTAAAGTTTTGGGAGGAGGTCAAAGTTAATGATTACCATGTACCCCTTGGTAAAAACTTACCTCGTGAGCATACCTCCACTCGGCAATATCTGTAATATCAAAGAAAAGCTAAAATGCGTGTATGTTTTTGCAGCTATGATTTATAGTTTTTCTCGTTTTAAACAAAACATAAGTGTGTGAAGTCTGGGAACGATCTCTCCATCGCATTTATATTCAGTTAAGTTGTCTGTGCTAAATTCAGATAATTCAAGACTTAAGTCAGACAGAGCTGGGTGTAATGCTGTGGTTCACTGGCAAAGGCATTAGTTGATCCGATGGACAAACCTGGGTGGCTAGAAACTCTTAATTCACTATTTTATTAAAGTGCAAGCACCATGGCCAAATGATTTTTCTTCCCTGGTTAGGTCCAAGGGTCTAGTTTTTATTTGTAGGGGT
>JAOBRD020575535.1:0-16122 GCA_027575215.2 Hydrozoanthus sils | reverse complement strand
AATTATAGAATACTGAAAGTCCCATTCAGGCATTCTAAAAGTATTAGAAGTATTAAAAGCAGTAGCCACATGCAGTCCTTGACTGCCTATTTTTAATTTAATGCTGACTGCACTTCTAGTTTTATGCTATACTTGCAGCCTCCCCAAAATAATTATGTTAGTTCATAATAGGAAATTTAGAATGAATCAAAGAAGGTATAGGCCATTGAAGATGAACAGTGAAATTCTCCTAAACTGGTATCATGAAGTCGTTTGTGCAGCATAAAATTAGAAGAGTTTACCAGTTGACACAACATTTGCTTTCTAAATTTTTGTAGGATTTCTAAGGCTCACTGTAAATGTAATACAAAGTATGCCTGCTGGAATTTGCTTGTTCACCTTTCCTTAATGTAGTAACTATAAAGTTGCCAAACCGTTTGTTCAGTCAATGGTGTTTCAGACAGCTTAGTGTTCCTGGTGCTCGTATACAGGAATACACAACAAATGAACCAATCCATGCTGTGGTGAGTTGATACCATATTTTTCTAGATCTCCTTCCCCTTTTTTTCTTGAGAGAGAGTCTGGTTTGAGTTTGACAGTTACATATATAGGTTTTGGTGTTTTTTGTTGGTTTGAATTGCCTTTTAAAATGTGATAAACATTTTTTTAACATTTTGAATTTTGTGTGCGCACGGTTACGAATAGTGGAAAAGTAAAGTCGCGTCATTACAACAATTTTGCTTGATATAGTAATCAGATCCAATGAAAAAAAATATTACAGAAAACTCATAGTGGTTACTATACAAGAGTACAAATAACATGTTTTTGCCATAACTAATTTCCTGAGCAATGCAACTTGTGTGTTTTATGTTTTCTTTATAAGAAAATTACCAGACTGAATATATTTTATTCAACTATAGTTTTATTAAATTTTGTAGGTGATAGAGGCTTTGCACCAGATTCTGAAGCTTGCTGAGTATCTTGCTAAACTGCCCAAGGTACTGAACATTAACGTATATATTTCAGTACTCTGCATGGTTACCTTATTGCCAGTTGGCTACGTAAAGAAGTTCTAAGTTTCGAGCCCTGTTATTGTTTATATAAGGTGCGACAAATACCTGTTGTGATGCGCTAGCAAATCATTCTGTCTGTTCTCTTCAGATCAGCCTGACCAAAGCGATGGATACTCTCTCAGAAAAAGTTCCAGAACTTCTTGTTCGTCAAGGTAAGTTGAAGCTTCGTGTCGAGAAATTTGTTAGTAGTTACTCAGAAAGGGTCGTGAAGACTAATCAGAGACCTTAACCAACGAGGACGACAACGCAGATGACGACGGCATTAAACAATAATGAATACAATAGCTGCACGTTGGAATGCACCGTGCGGTCTACCTGAACGCCATCACCTTGAAAACTGAAAAGCTCAATTTTGAATCGCTTTGAAGTAACTTTGTCAACCCTCATTTACCTTAAAGAAAAACTTTTATCTTTTACTGCTCATAAAATGTAACTCCGACAAAAGACAAAGCAAAAAAAGGGAAAGCAAGAAGTGTGTTCAAGTACGTAAGTCGTCATCGTCGATGTTGCCGTACTTGGTCCGTGAGATAAAGCACCACATTTTTTCCCCCCAAACGGCAGCGGGAGGTCATGATCACGTGACATTTTTTTCGTGCTTTGCCGTACGCCGTTCCCGGTTTTTACATTTCCAACGTTGCTGTTGGATGTGAATATCCCTCGCTTTACCTTCCTTGCAACCAGGAACAGCGCATGGCAAGCGCGCAAAAAATTTGTCACGTGATGTCCCTGGTACTTTATTTATTTATGCTCTCTCATAAAGGCTATCGGGGGATACTGGAGCAGCTAATTAGCGTGAGTCAATGAGATAATGCATTGCAGTCATAAATCCTGGGAACCTATAGTCGAGTCTTCATGAACCTTTTTAAGATTCTAAAGCGGAGTAAAACAGTGTTGTGTCCTTGCACCAACCTTGTTCGGCTTCTTCTTTTCTGCACTGCTAAACTTTACATTCCAGCACTCCAAGGAGGGGATCTACCTGTACACAAGAAGCGACGTCAAACTGTTCAGCCTGTCCTTCTGAAGGTAAAATCAAAAGTTTGGACTGTTCTCCTCAAAGAAATGTTTGCTGGTGACGCGGCCTAAATATCGCACACTGAAGAAGGCCTTCAACATCTGATTAACAGGTTTACCTCTGCTTGCGAGAAATTCGGTTTAACAATCAGCATCAAGAAAACTAATGTCATGGGCCAAAATGTCCCAGCTCCGCCATCTATCAGCATCAACAGTGAGGTACTTGATGTAACCGTCCATTTCACATACCTTGGCTCGGCTGTGACCAGTAATCTGCCCCTCAACACAAAGATCGTATTGCCAAAGCTGCTGCCGTCTTGTCAAGACTGAGAAGAAGGGTATGGAACAACAGCCAGAAGACCGTAAACACCAAACTCAAGGTATATCAGGCGTACATCGGTAGAACCCTGCTGTATGGCAGCGAATCCTGGACAACGTATGTCCGACAGGAGAACTGCCTGGAAAGCTTCGATCTGTGCTGCTTGAGGCGAACCATGGGTATCACATGGCAGGACAAAGTCACCAATGCCACTGTGTTGGAGAAAGCAGGTTCCCTTAGCATGCACCTCATGCTTTGTAAACGTCGACTGCGCAAGCTCGGACGTGTGCATTGAATGGAGAACGGTCGCATACTCAAGGATCTTCTGTATGGTGAGCTTACCACAGTACGTCGCCAAGTAGGTCGCCCAGCATTGCGTTTTAAGGACGTGTGTAAACACGACCTATAGCGTACAGGCATCGGCACGGGCAACTGGTAGGCGCTTGCTGCTAATCGCAATGGCTGGCGCCACGCCGTCAGTTGTGGTGTCAAAAGTGGCGAAAGGATGAGAATCCTCCGGCAGGAGGAGAAGAGAGAGCAAAGGAAAGTGAGGCAGCAAATTGCAGAGGTCAACCCACAGTCAGAGTTAAGTGCAGCGAGACTGATTTGGACTTTTCTCAGGGTGCTTACAATTGTCTTTTCGAGACAGAATGATGCCTATTAGTCGAGACGATATGAGTGAGAATGGAATATCATGGGAGCTGAAGTAGTAGAAAGTCGATCGTGGCTGACAGTGATTGCAAAGAACTATAACTCTAATCACATAACGCAATTTAACTGCACGTTAGAATGTTCTGAGCTAGTTAGCCACCTAACATTCGTAGGCCCCCCGAATGGTTCTTGGCGAGCACTTGCGAGCATGTGAACCCCCATTTTTAAAATTATTTTTATTTTAGAGTTCATCGAGCATTAATCTAATGCGAGCACGCACCAAACATTTTCGCGAGCATTGCCTTAAAATTGAGATCGACCTACTAGTAATTAATTTCCTTATTCTTTTTAATCTCTGTTTTAATACCTTCTAGACTCGACCTTACTATTTTTTTGGCTTGCAAACCATACCCCAAAGTAAACGAACCGCAAAGACAAATCTGATTTCCTCATCTTTTTTCTTTTGCAGATTTAATGGAGTATCTTGTTAAAAACAATGACCTTAGCACACCATCAGACTATTTGAGGAGATACATCAAGCCTTTGGATATTGTTCTTGACAGCGGTAAGTTGATGAATCCTTCCATCATAATTAAAATTCCGTCGTAATTATTATTATAATTACTATTATTGCTATTATTGTGTTTTATTATTATTACCATCATTTTTATTATTATCGCTTTTTTATTATCATAATTATTATTATTACTCAAATTATTATTATTATTACTGTCATTAAATCATTGTCATTTTTCTCATTTATTCTTTGCTAGAACTGGTGTGGCCCATGCAAACGAAGTTGTTTCCGCTTTCCAAGACGTGAAATAAAAAAAAGCAAATCACGAAAAAAAATCCAAGACGGTGAACCTTTTGTATAACAAAGATTTGGAACTGTTGTAAATAGCTTTTACTGTCCTAAAAATGAAAATTAAATATAAAGCAATGTTGGTGTGCCATTTGTGTGTCCGTGAATAATTGCGCATAGTTGAGCACTAAATTAAACTTAACACTGCTAGTAAGGTAGCAAGGTTATAGAAACCAGTAGTCGGTTTAGACACTCTTTTTATTTTAAAGAACATCATATTTTTGGGCTGAGACGGAATATTCTTTTAAAAACAATTTGTCGATTTTAGCCAAAAATGTCATACTCATTGACGCCGGTACAACGGTACACGCTTTTAAAAAATTCACTGGTTCGCATGCAAAAAAGCGTGTACTCGTTTCGTTTTGTTTTTTTTTCCATGCGCAAACGTTCTGGAAACTTAAAGCTATAAAGAAATCGAATGAATCCATGATTTTGCACCGTTAGTGTAACAAAATAAAGTTATCGGCCATTCCTCAGCCTCGGGCGTCTTCTTAGCATGTTAAAGAGCATATGGCATGAGAACAGTTTTCTAATTTTCAAAAAGTACGCTATAAAAAACATTGTTTTGCCAAGTTTGAGAAACATACGATGAAAGTACGCCAAAATATTGCGTGTAGAATTTTGAATTTTTCCCGCTAAAAGTGTCCCCTCCAAAAGTCAACAATATGACGTAACTGGTCATGTGCGTCTCGCCTCAGTCCATTTAATAAGGTGCCACGAAGTAAAGAGGTAATTAGATCTTAAAACATCCGTAACTGCTAGAGTTTTCGATAGAAACTCTATAAGTTGCAGATGTTTTAAAGTCGATTTTGGACGGACTGAGGTGAGACGCACGTGACCTGTTGCGTCACATTGTTGGCTTTTGGAGGGGACACTTTAAGCGGGAAAAATTCAAAATTCTATGCGCCGTATCTTGGAGTACTTTCATCGTATGTCGTATGTTTCTCAAACTTGGCAAACCAATGTTTTTTGAAAATTGACAAACTGATCTCATGTCATATGCTCAATAAAGTTTTGGCTCATTTCAGCCTGGCGTTCTTATAAAAAACATTCTTATAAAAAGAGAGTGTACATTCGTTTTCCCTGTTAACGACGGTGTCTCGTGGGAAAACGAAACTATTTAAGGAGAAGGAGAGAGCCTTTCGTTTTCCCACGAGAGAACGTCGTTAACATGGAAGTCTTCGGTGAGTCCGGGTCTGAAAACACTATAAAGAAAGAGATCAATTTTCCACGAAAGGCTTCAAAACACTTGGGTTACACGCTTTAGAAAAAAATTTGAGTGCTATCCTAATCATAGGAATCGAACCGATGAACCAAAGCCAGGTATTCGTTGCAGCAGCATCTCGATTTTTTTTAACAATAATATAAATAAATGAGCTATAAGGCTCAAGTAAAGAATAATCTTAAAACAAGCTGAAGCCGAACAAGTGAAGCTTCAGTTAAAACTGAGGAGCAACACGAATTTAAGCAGTTATGATTACTAAATAATAAAATGTAAAATGAACGGTTTTGTTACATTTTGAATTACAAATATACAAAATTCAAATTTCCCATACATTTGCTTTCGGTTGGCGTTCAAGTATCGTGACGGTAGCGTGGGCTACCTGTGACAGAGATACAACTTTGGCCAAAACAGTGACTTGAGTTTCTCGTACGAAACCTATTGTACACAATTTCATAAGCTACTGACGAATTTCCTATTAAATTATGTCTGGTGAAAATTGTTTGCCTCTGCTCAAGCAAGCAAATTTCCGGCGCACACGTGAAACAGTTCAGCTCGTTACCTTTGCGACGCAGAGAACTCGACAAGTTCCTCTCCGGTTGTGCGGTAAATTTCTTGTGGGAATTATTTTTACCTCGCTAGGCAGCGATGCGACCAATATTCGCCACACCGCGCGCCTCGCACTCTTCACAAGGCAAAGTTCACACAAATAATTTGAGGCATGCACTTAAATCTAAAAATGAGCTAAAGAGTAAAGTCATGTCTTATTTGACTTAAAAAAAACAAAACTGAACGATTTGAAGCCTGGTCTTTTGTAAGCTATTAATATCCCAATTTTGCCGCCAGTAAAATTATAACTTCCTTACTGAACAAGCTGATCTGCACATTTTGACTGATAACAAAACTTGTTTATATGCGCATCCTACGTAGAAACGGGAGTTCTTATCATTTAATATGATCTCTCTGCCCTGCTTTGACGTCATATTAATTCTTTTGCTCAAAATAGGCTCTTCACGTGATACAATCCAGCCTGTTTATTCATGACGTAATGCGCTTGACTCTGTCTACACCATACAACAAGTTCTTTCACCATTTATACACTCCCGCAGTACAGATGTGTTTCGATTATGTTGGTGGTGCCTAATTATGTTTTAACACTGTATAAGGCTTTGGTGTTATTTTCCTCGACCGGGATCGAGAAATTTTTCTACATTCTGTTGTTTGTCCCGTCTGTCCGGCGGAACTTGATTTCTCGATCTTGCGGGGAAAACTGATAGCTTCTTCGAAGATTTGTGGGTTTTCAGTACCGAAGCAGCAATTCTTGCTTCTCCGCAAAAGCACTTGTGATATACTAGACTTTAGGCGTGGTCTTACGATCGGATCATTTCTCGGGTCCACCTTTAAAACATGATCTCCGGCGTCAGATACTCACGTTAGTCTGTACGATTTCTCAAAGTGCTTTCCAACCATTTTTCTCCTTTTTCCAAAGTAAGTTGATGAATAGCTACAAAAAGAAGAACTAAATGATATTTACTAAAAAATATTATATAAAAAATTAATTGTCCTAAGGCCCGCAATGCTAAGGTGTGTTTTTTTTTCAAAGCCCCAGGGCATTTGGAGCGCCGCTGAACGTTTTTTTATCACCTTACTGTACAGGAAGAGATCATAGTTTTTAGCTCAGATAACACAGTTTGACCTCACGCCGACGCTGTGTATCGAATTAGAGTATTGTTCTCTAACCGACCCAGTAAACATAGGTTATTCCAGTGTATTACATACCCTCCCGCTCATTATCTGTCAAACCCTGTCGGACTATTTATATACCAAACAAAAACGGGCTTTTGTTATTGGCTTGTTGATTTGACGACGTCGTACATTGGTGTTCTCACGGCTTCTTCCTCGGCAGTGTGGGAATATTGCATGCCTCTAATGTATTTCAATTCAAATAGATTCATGCACCCAGAGGCAGAGCGCAACTATGAGAGAAAAAAGCATGTGGCATATACTCTTTAATTTTTAAGAACGTCGGATTTTTTGACTGAAGCTGAATATTTTTTTTAAGAATTAAAAATGTTTTCGGGATATCAGCCTAAAATGTTCTTAAACGTGTGGCTTTAAATGTCTTTACTGATTTTAGATAAAATAAATAATACATGCGTATTTGATGTACATTTGCGGTATAGTATAGTAGTAGCTTGAACTAACTTACTTGCCAGTTTGTTTCAAGAGATATACCTGAAGAAATGCGATTTGGTAAATGAAAAAAACATGCGATATAAATTTATCATATGCGAGCTTTCATTAAAAAGCCCACCGAAAAGCAAAATTTTTGACAGCACTGTATGAATTATTTGCATTGGTTATCATCATAAATAAATGTTTTTCACCTTTCTCAGTCTCGGCATGTTCTTAACACGTTCTTAAATTTTTGGCGATTTTCAGCCTCATGTTCTTATGCAAAGGTTCTTACAAAAAAGAGTGTATTCCCGAGTTTCTTGCATGATTTTGTACTTGACATTGTTTTACTATATACTGCTGAATGCTTCAAAATAAAACAAACTGTTCCTAGGCTGGTTTAACATTGACTCTGGGTTAAACCTAAAATTCAAGCAGTAATTTCTTCTCCAAGGAAAGGTCCAAAATACTGTTTAGATTTTCCATGGAAAAAAATTGTCAATTCCAAAATTCACGACACAAGAAAAGTTAGTGATAAAAACCGACGTCAAGGTTACATGATAAATGAAAAGAAAGGGTATGCGAGTAGCTAGCTAATTAATTAAACACTTTAGCACGAAGAGAGTCCGACTGTACATTCAATGTTGCATGTAGTTTATATTCCAAAATTACAGCTCAAAACACCATATAGGTTCAAATTTGACCCTGGGTTTATAGTGCTAATCGCGGCCTTTGAACAACTCGGCACTGACAGTCACGAACAAAACAAGTGTTTTTGTCTGGTTAAGAATTTCCGGTTTTCCACAGACTGAAAATTAAAGTTAGAACTTCCGCAACGAAATAATGGGAAGCTCGTTGCCGTTCTACGTACCCCGAACCTGAGAACGTTCCATTCATTCACTCCCGCGGATTTGTTGGTATGTGACTCACCCTCGCCTCGCCTGTAGCGCAGAAACGGAACTCGAAAGGATAGCAAACATCATGCAGGCAGCATGAATAGCTGTGAAACTTAATTCGTGACATAGCTGCATGCGGTTCCGTCTTGGAATAACAAGCGACCGAAACTGATAAAGAGGAAAGACGTCAAATTGACAAAACAACGAGAAGCGGTCACAAAGGAGAAAGATGCTATTTAAATAAGGCGTAAAAGTGTGCAAGCGCGACGCTTTGTGAAAATGGCAGCAAACAAGTCGATTAGCTGTTTAAGTGAATGAAATTAGCCAAGAAAGAAGAAAATAAAGAAGGACGGGGTAAAAAATCAAAGAAAACAACGATTGCGTTGCTACTGATGAAATTACCATCGATTTAACGAAGAATTGTATTATACTGTAAAAACACGACGGCCATTTCAGAACACGAGGGAAATGTTGGAAACCAAAGCCGCAGGCTACGGTAGTGTTTTCTATAAACCTCGAGTATTGTCGAACACCCGTTTGGTTTCAGTCACAGTCTAATACACGGCTCAGGTTCTTCGTTTGCTTTATAATACAGATTCTACACTCCACGAGTAGAAACGACAACGCACATAGCGACAAGCGATAGCTTGACAAACCGCGACTTCTAGCTCTTGCCACTGTTGTCTCTTCTTCTTTATGTACCGCGTCTTTAAAACTTTCATCCTCTTCGCAGAGGAACCGAATCGCAAATTTCTTCATTGAAAACGTTTTTTAACAAAAATGTTGACAAGGGGTTATATGTCGAGAAACAATAAACACTTTTTTCTATGTTTTATACAAGGGACTTTTAGCCAGTTAGAGAGCATGTTATATTAAATCTATATTATTAAATGTAATATAAAGACAATGATGACAATAATAAATGATTCTGATTCTGATGACGTAGTTATGATGATAATAACGAGATTAAAGGTTTTTGGTTCATGGTGGAAGTAAAGCCTTTTTTCAAAATTCACAGCGATGGAACTTCGCGTTTGCACTCAGAAAAGTGATCTTAAAAAGAGCACAAGTGATGGAGTTGATAACACAATTATCTTAATCGTTCGACAGTGCCTTAGCTGAATTCTCTGTGCGCTAAAAATAACCATGATGAAAGAAATGTCAATCCTCTTCTCAGTAACTCAGTTCCGCTGAAGGGATACCAACGTTCGAGATCGTATTGCAAAAGGTATTTCGAGCATTTTACCTTCAGTTCTTAAATGATAAAAAAAAATGCTCTAATCCTCATCAGCTCTGACTCTCGTAGCAGTTTGTGTGTAGTTGTGTGATGAGGGACACAGAACATTACACTTTGCCTCAGTTGTTATGCCTTTAACTACAATTATACGTGCATACTGTTTAACTCATATTCTGTTTCTAGTATTTGAAATGTACACATATTATGATAAAATTATTTTAGTTATTTTGAAATATGCTTTTAAGTGCTAGAACAGCAGTCGTTACACTTATTGTTACTTGGGAATCCCAGCTGGACAGAATATTTTTAAAATTTTAAAAATAAATCCTAATGTACGTCAGCCATGCATGTCTCTAGCTCTAAACAGTGAAAAACAAAACAATTGAGTGATTGTTTTTATTCTGCTCGTTTTTAAACACGTTTCGGACTCAATTTTAAAAATTGAAAATTAAAAAAAAAAATTGCCAATCACAGGTACGTACTCTAATTGCTCAACTGACACTTTGAAAGAAGTCACTCGCAGTTCTCATTGATTTCATCAAGACGTGCCCAGAACGAAATTTAAACCGTTTCTACAAAAAAAATGCAACGGAAGTGTGCCTTTATTCCCGATCTCCGACGGATGTCGCGAAGGAAAAACACGCGACAACTGGTGTACAAATATAATGACACGAAATCACCAATACAATGTGCCCTGCCCTTAATTTTGACTTGCAAATATAATAAGTGGCTTATTGGTGAAGCTCTTAAAATATACATTGTCTTAGTATCTGAAGCTTATCTGTAGGAGAGACGCATTGCGCTGTATAGGTGAGTGTTGACTCTTTTGAATGTGTACTTTTCGTGTTGACGACCATTTTTCTCGGTAAGTTAAAAACTAGTCATAATTTACTGTGTGAGTATTGGTTGTGGATGCTCATTTTAGCAAAACACGGAGTAATAGTTTCGGTTAATGACGGGGAACGCGACATATTTTGATCATTAATGTCGTTTTGTCTGGATCGGCTATTGTCATAATGTCTTATGGTAATTCGGGATGAATCGTTTACGCTACAAATTGCTAAAATCACCAGTACATGTGTTAAACGAGTACAGTGGGTTTCAAGACCAACTGAACTTAAGATTGTAACATCGTTTATTGTCTTAGAATCAAATTATCTTAATTGAAATGAAATTTAGTATCGTGACCTAGCTTTATCAGTGTCCACGTATGTTGTACTTTTTCCTTCTTGTTAATATTTAAGTTGTAAATTGCTTCAGCTTTGAAAAGCGATGGCTGAAGCACGAAATCAAATCACTGGAGAGGGACTGCGGTTTTGGCAAAATATATATATAAAAAGCGCAGCGCAAATGAATCGAGCGGACAAGAGAGTATGTCATCGCACGTTGTTGCCACAAGTAGATTATATTTGGTTTCTTCAATCGCCTTATTCCAAAAAGTACATTATTGTGGTTTTCAAAAGAATAATAAGTCATAAAAACACAGTTAGTACTTATTATTAAGAAACGCTGTTTCTAATTTTTAACCGGAAAAAGTTTTTATTTAATGTGTTGGATGGAAAGAGATGATACAGTGCTCAGCTTCCTGGCGCTATCAGACAATATAAACAATAAACTTTAATCATAAATTCGCCGGGGGAAGTTTTGAAGAACAAACGTTTGTTTCGCCGCCCAAAATTGTCACAACGCCTTCAATTATTTCAGTCGTTTGCAAAGTGCAGTTTTTTTCTCGAAGAATACTTTTTTTTACGGATTTAGTTTCGTGAAGTATTCGAATTTGCTCATGGATGGCTAAAAGTTAGAATATAATTGCTTATATTTTGTCAATAAACCACTTTCTTTTTCAGCCATCTTTCCTCAATATATGTCATATCATATGGCTCAATGACAAGATAAACAGTGTGTTGAATTGTGAGTTCAGCACACCCCATTTAAGCCGGCGGGGTTTATTTCTCTTTAGTAATCCGTTTTGTTCAGCGCCCTTTTGACTTATTGAGTTATTGCGTATTACTTCGAACCATCACAAATGGACTAATTAATTAAACCAAATATAAAGCCCAGCAAGGCGAAGCCCCGTTTATTTATACATGCAATTTGTCTTTGACAAATTTACTTGGCAGTTTTTATTGCTCGTGCAAAAGATCAAAAAGTTTTTCTTTACCATTTTTTCATTGACAAGGTTTTCTCGTTCGTGTAGACGACGAGCTAGTTTTCAGTTGCGCCTGAGCATTATATATCCTTGTCACATTTTCCTTCTTGTCCGTCTACACGATCAGATTTTAGACTTGACAGTTTTTCCTTGTCAAGGAAAAGCTGGGTATGTCAGTTTTTTCTTGACAAGTAAAAATTGTCCATTTTTCTCCATCTACACGATCAATTTGCATTGTCCAGACAGACCTATTAAAACTAAACAGGGCATAATTATATTGTTAAAAAATAGGAAACACTCATTACTCATATTCATCTATTAACCGTGCACGTGCCATTACGTCGTATATTGATGATATGTAAATTAAGACTTTGTTTATTTCTTTCGGCGGGAGGGCAGACGGTATGTAAGGGGATTTTAATATGATCATCAAATGAAGAATTTCCTCCTTGCACTCTTTTTTTTATAAGAACAGGAGGTTGTATATCGCCAAAAAATTAAAAACATGTTAAGAACATGCTGAGGCTGAGAAAAGGTGAAGAACATTTATTTATGATAACCTATTGCAAATAGTTCGTATACAATGTTATTAAAAATTTGCTCTTTGGCGGGCTTCTTGACTAAAGTTCGCAGATAACAATCACATGTTTTTTAATTTCATTTACCAAATCGCAGTTCTTACAGGTATATCTCTTGAGACAAACTGGCATGAAAGTCAGTACCAGTTACTACATACAGTTCACTACACAGATGTACCACATACGGTACATGTATTATTAAAATCAGTAAAGATATTTTAAGAACATGTTTAAGAACATTTGAGGCTGATATCCCGAAAATATTTAAGAACGTTTAGCCTCAGTCCGAAAATTTGATGTTATTATAAAAAAAGAGTGTAGCAGTAATGTTCAATAGCTGTTTCGTTCATCTTTATTAAAAGTTGTGCTCGTTCCACCAGATCTTAACTATTTGTCTTTAGAATATTTTGGTTTAACACATCTTTCATTCTGGACACTGAGACAGCTGGGTAATTTTTTCATGATGACGACGACGGCAGAAAACAAAAGTGAATACAATAGCTGCACCTTGGAATGCAACGTGCTGGTCACCTGGACGTCATTGATCTTAAGATTACAACGACTACGAGAACGACCTACAGAAATTTATGTTTATCTTCTTTTACCTTTATAAAACCGCTTTCATCCTTTTCTATTCACAAAGCGTAACTCGGACAAAAGAGAAGGCAAACTAGCGATACATGATCGAGAAGGGCATTGAAGCAAGAAGAGTGTTTTTTTGTAAGCTGCCCTTAAATCTTAAACTCCCTAATGTCTATCTTAGGGAAGGATAAAACGTTTTGAAAGAAAGATGCTGTTGCAAATAGAGTCCGACAAATTGCGAGTAGAAATAAGCTGGCTGCAAGAAAATCACCGCATGCAAAATAGTTTTAAATTTTTAAAAATGCTTTCAAATTGGTGTTTGCCCATAAAAACTTAAAATATGATGTTTGTGAAGACTGTTTGCTAACGAGCCCTCCCTAACTGACAAAAGAGGAGATATGTACCACATATGTAACTCAGTCATTTCTTTAATAGACTACAGGGTATTTGTATATTTACACATGTATAAATATTTTATCATTAGATATTTATAAAAAGTATTTCAGTTTCTATTTCGAAGAGTTATTGCTGAGACTTTAAGATCTTCAGGGCTTCTGTCATGGTGCAGATGAATAATAATAATAATAATAATGATAATAAAATAAATAAATAATAATAATAATAATAATAATAACAATAATAATAATGATAATAACAATAATAAAAATAATAATGTTAATAATAATAATAAGTAACAATAATAATAACAATAATAACAAAAATAATAACAATAATAACAACAACAAATAATAAAAATAAAAACAATAATAATAATAATATAATGATACCGATAACGATAACGATAACTATAACGATGACAATGACGATGACGATAACGATAAAGCCATAATGATAATGATAATGGTAGTGATAGTGACAATGTCAATGAGTGAAATGATAATGAAACTGACAATGATAATGATAACGATAATGATAATAATAATGATAATGATAATGATAATGATAATGATAATGATAATGATAATAGGGTCCCAACCGAGTGAAAAGGGCACTTTAATATTTTCATGCCTTTACTTCCAAACATAAGTAAAATAATAATAAAAACACGATTGTCGTATCTTAAATACCAAGGTATGTTTTCTTTATGTTGTAGCTTGACTGTAACAATGACAAGAATTATACGAATCGCTGTCTTCTTGCGTGTTTTGATGCAACTTCAACCCAGCATGTCGGAAGAAGGTAGGTGAACGTGTTGGATCAACATTTTCTAGGGCATTCTTAATGAAGCCACAGTTTTACATTTGTGCTATTACTGACATAACGTTCATTGTTTCTGCGAGTCAGAGATGATACATATAACGGCAATCAAACTGCTAAAAGCTAAATCTTTTCTCTAGTCAAGTGGCCAATCCCCGAGGGAGGGAGGGGGGTACTTCTGGGTCAAAAGGGTAGAGAGAACCCAAAATACCCTAAAAAATACCAAGGGATAAAAATTCTCCACCCTAAAAATACCTCTCGGCTTTAAAATTACCCTAAAAATACCAATTGAAAGCTGAAAATTTTCCCTTGACAGCTAGCGGGTCGGCGCTAAGTCCCCTCGTGTTGCGCTGAACGTGATATGCAGTAAAAAAAGGCGCGCTCGCAATAGGACGTTCGCCAAAAGACTTTTGTCGTAACTTCTTATCAGTACGTACGTTTGCTAAATCACGGGCCTGCAAGCAGTCCAATAGCTTGAGGTCTTTCAACCCTTAAATAATTAATGCCTGACTCTTGGTTTAACAAGAGATTTCTTTTAACAACCCCTAAAAAATACCGGACTGGCAATTTTACCCCTAAAAAATTTGACGGTCATACTTACCAACCCAACCTAGGGAGTACCCCCTGGGGCCAATCAGGGCCGGTGTTTATTTGCCGTTTCTATAGTGCTCAGCAGATTAAAGTATTTGTCTCCTCTTTAACCTAAAACGCTTCAAACAAACATTCTTGGGTTTATTGAGAAAGTTCTAGGTGTTTATAGTGTTATTCCCGTTAGTCAGTTTGATGATTTTTTTACTAGTTTATGTGTTCGAACAGTCTAATAAAAGCAAAGCACACGATTATTTTGATGGCAGCCTCTGTTTTTAGATGTCCTTAGATGCTGTTTTCACAAAATAGCGTTTTTATTTAATAAAAGAAACTTTCAATTGAGTGTTTGCTTCTTCTATAGACTCAGTTTGCGTACAACGGACGAAGTGCAACGAGTGTATCAAGAGGCCCCAATGCGCCTGGTGCTCACAGCAGGTAATATTAGAGGAGCCTTTTTTCCTGCCTGTATGTCTGTCTTTCAATTTGTCTGTCTGTTTGCCTGTCCATCTGTCTCTCTGTCTGTCTGCCTGCCTTTCTGTCTGTCTGCCTGCCTTTCTGTCTGTCTATCTGCCTGTCTAACTGTTTGTCTGTCTGCCTATCAGCCTGTCAGCCATCTTCCTGGCTATCTGTCTGTCTTCTCGTCAGCGTGCCTGTCTGTCTGTCTGTCCGGGAATAGTAAAGTGCAAATTTCAAAGTGCTGTAACGCTTTCTATGTTGGCTTATGACCTCATTTCAATCGCTTATTGCAATCTTAGTTAGATTTTCTATTTATTTCAGATATTTGTCGGCAGTGATGGCAAAGATATTAAACGCTGCAACACACCGGAAAAATTAGCAGCATCAGGTTGTAAATCTACCAACATATCTAACCCAAACTCGAGGATTCCGACGTCTAAGGTAGGATAAATTGTTTTTCATCAAAACGCATCGTCTCTCCTTCCACGTGACCTTTACCTTCTTTGCCACTTCTTCACAAAGTTTTAGTATGGGGCGGGGATCTTGGAACGAGACAACGAATGATTTTATTTATGCCACTCACTTAAATTTATCAAAAGAATTACTCAGAAATAATGTAAAAGCTAATCTAGTTGGGCAACAAAAGCTATAGCATTTTGAATTGAAAACAGTAACACAAGGCATAAATATTACAATAGTAAAATTATAATTATATCGAATAGAGCAAAAAGCCAAAAAAGGAAAATAGAATAAATAAGCAAACAAACGAACGAACGAACGAACAAACGAACGAATGAAGGGAAAAACGATGAAAACTATGCTCATAAGGACGAATTTTGCTAAAATTAAGACATCTCAAAACCAAACCATGGATCAACGTGTTTAGCGTACAATTCTTTTTACACTTGAGTTAGTAACGAAACCTCATCTAAGTAATTAACATTTTAGTGCATACATGCGGAAAAATATCTTTTTGCTGAGATAATTGTTTTGTCTCTTACCAGGATATCAAAGTTAATAACGAAATACAAGTTGCACCACAAGAAGTTAAACTCGAGTTGAGGCCAGGTACGCAGAAAGGGGAAACCGGTGGGAGGGGGGGGGGGGGGGTCTTCCCGTATAT
>JAOBRD020575323.1:0-16123 GCA_027575215.2 Hydrozoanthus sils | reverse complement strand
ATGAAACATGTAGAGCATCCCTATTAACCAAGCAGGTAGTCGATATGGAAGATGTAGAGCACCCTTATTAACCAAGCATCTGGTCGATATGGAAGATGTACAGCACCCTTATTAACCAAGCATCTGGTCGATATGGAAGGGGTAGGGCACCCATATTTACCAAGCAGCTGGTCAATATGGGAGGGGTAGAGCGCCCTTATTAACCAAGCATCTGGTCGATATGGAAGATGTACAGCACCCTTATTAACCAAGCATCTGGTCGATATGGAAGGGGTAGGGCACCCATATTTACCAAGCAGCTGGTCAATATGGAAGGGGTAGAGCGCCCTTATTAACCAAGCATCTGGTCGATATGCAAGATGTAGAGCACCTTCACAAACCAAGTGGCTGGTTGATATGGAAAATGGAGAGCCACCTCTTTATTAACTGAGCAGCTGGGTTAGTACGGAAGATGATGGGCACTCTTATTAACTGAACAGCCAGTCAGTACTATTATTAATGGGACAGCTGGTCGATATGGAAGATGTAGATTACCCAGCTTTTTAACCAAAAAACTTTTCAATATTTAAGATGTAGACAATCTAATCATCCTAGCAGCTGGTCAATATGGAAGTTGTAAATCATCCTAATTGACCAACCAGCTGGTCAATAGAGAAGATGAAGAGCGGCACCCTTATTAACTGTGAACTGAACTGGGCAACAAATATTAATGCATGTTGTTTTTACACAAGCATGTGTAAAAATGTTAACCAATATAATTAAATATTTTACAAGTATTCAGACGTTCTGGTTACGCACTATTTTATATAATTTATTATAGAAAAGAGAGACATGGCAGACAAACTACTTCAAGAAGAACCCAGTCCCTCCTTGGTCTCTGTGCCAATGGTCCCGGTCAACACCACTCCCTCCTAGGAGGAAAAGGGGGGACCCAACCTCAAATTCCTTTAAGGTAACTTTTTAATATATATGGGTCTGTTGTTTTTGTTTTGTACTTATGGGCTGCTACTTAAAATTCCGACGTTTTAACAAGAGAAAAGACTACGCCAAGGCGACGCCCTATGCCCAAGGCTCTTTGCGCTCAGCATAGGGTTACGTTAGAAATAGTAATGAGGGCAACCAAAAGGGCCATGGAAGATGGTTTAGTATGGAAGACAAGTGCTCCGTAGCGCATGTCAAACTCGGCAAACTGATTGAGGAATTTGTGCTGATGGGCTCCTCTAAAATACATATTTGCAGACTATCCGTGATCTGGTCCAGTCCTCTCCCGGAACGTTACAAAGTGCAGGCTTCTAATCTGTACGCCTTAACATTACGCCATGTGGACACAAATATGGAAACTGCCGAAGCTACAACAATTACACAGAGAAACACGAAAAGCGGCAGAAGTCCTCCATCAGTATTCACTCAGTTTCTCTACCTCTCCAAGGCATCCGGAGGTAGCTCGAGGGGCTCGAGGTCTGTCGAATCTGAGTACAAGCTCACCAACTTGAAAGCCGCTGTCGAGCTCTTCTCGAACAGAGACCACATCATCTCCATCATTAGGCAATTTGAAGAGAAATATGTACAGAAAGGAAGAAGATCCCCCAAGACTGCTGCTATGAAGTACGCAGCACAGATGGGCATAGGTCTAGAATTGAGTTTTCTAAACCCAGTCGTTTAGGGCAGAAGATTAAAGCACAGGCAGGAAGGAATTGCGGAAGAAGGAACAGCGGAAGACATAACAGTAGAGAAGAGACCAGCCATGTCAAGGAAAGCTCTTTAAAGTAAAAACAACAAGAGGAAACAACCAAGTATGCGCCGCTGCGGTGGGAGCTATCCCAACAGTACTTAGGTCACCAAATTATCCAGTACAGCATAATGGATATCTTGGATGGCTACTCGAAGGGTACAGCTATGAACGTGCACGAGATGCTGGGGGCACAGAGACGTCCTACCGCGAATGCAAAAATCACTTTGCATACATCAAAAACTATCAACAAGCTTAGTGCTCCTTTGTTACGCCGCAAACCAACATATATTTTACTATAATTTTGTTCACAGAGGTTTGCTACGCACTATGTGCCATATCTGTCGTTTTATCGTTGGAGGCATCCTGTTTTTACTGCCCATAATAATAATAGTTACTACCTCGCTTTTCTTATAACAAACGCATGTATCTCTTCGATTCTTGTTTCTCAATTTCAACTTTAATCTTGGAAGATAGTAATAACAGGTGAGCATTGATTTTGAAAGTTTGCTTCTGATTTATAAGCAACAGTCATACGCAAAATAAACGTTTCTTAAAATTTTCTGAAATGAAGATTTTCAAAAACAGTAATGCACGGCCGCCGCAGCTTTTCACAAACCTTAAGACTAAAAGAGGCTTACAACCAAATTCTTTAATAACGCAATTATCGCTACTACTGAAACAAAAAGCACCCCGCCATCTCGGAAATCTCAAACAAGCGGGATGTTGTGCCACTGTAACACTATGGTATAACCAATGTGTTTTTGAACTTCCTGGCTACACGGGGGAAAAAACTGTCGCAACGGTTTCTTTTAACTCTGGAATCTAGTCCGTATACTTCGTTGTTTATAATGCTTTAAGAAGGGAAAATTTCTCCTAACACTAAATAGTACGGATCAAGTTTAATCCTTTTTAAGAACTATTTTGAATAGTTCAATAATTTTTTTTCTAATGGATAGTAAATTCTTAACGTGTTGCACGTAAATTGAAAAACATAGGGTAATAATAAATTGATGATTTGAGCAATTACTGCCTTGCCTTTTTTTGGTTGTCTTACAAAAAGTCTGACAAACTGTCACAGTTTATTTCCGGTGGAGAGAAAACGCCCTTAACGACAGTGACAAACGACATTCCAACTAACCCACTTTTGTTGCCCTGAGGGCGGTAACTAGCACGAGGCTTTGTCAAGATCATTTGTAGACCTTAATTTGTAACTACGTAATTCACGAAAAATGTTAACAATTTTCTTTTGCCTAATACTATGTTTGCTTTTATCTTAAACGATATTTCTAGCTATAGTAAAGTTCTTTTTAAATCTAAAATCTCGTTTCGTGTTTCAATCTACGCCGCTTTTCTCTGTCAATGGCGCCTGTGCGCTTCATGGCTACATTTCAAACTAGCGCAACTCAGAGTGACGTCACTTCAGGCCATAGCCGAGGCTCGCGTCTCGTGAAACGCTTCGTTTAACTCCAACACTCTTTGCCACGCGTGTACCACGTGCTTCAACAACACGTCAGCAGCCGTGTCCTCTAATTCAGGGACTGGTTCTAGATCTTTAGAAAGTAGATAATCACTGATTCTGAAAAATAATAAAAAGTTATTATTCACAAAAGTCGTAGCAGAGTTTACCAAACCCTGAGATATAACTATCTACATAAGAAATAACTTTTAGGAAATTTTTGACAATAAATTAAAAAAATGGAAAAAATATTGGGTAAACCAGGAATTGGATTTTCCGTATTTTGAACAAGCAAATCGCGGTTAGCCGCTTCATGAAAATTGAACAACTAAATAAAGTTCTTAACATCGCAGTTTGCACAATCTTTTTAATTGTCCGTTCACTTGATGTTTTTATTTTTTCCTATTATGGTTAAGCATGAATTTTAGGGGGAAATGCCCAATCTCATTTTCCGCATACCAAATGGCGCGAGTGACCTTAACGGTACACGTCACAGTTCAACTGAAACAAATGGCACTCTTTGAGCATTTTATCATCCCCAGCCCTCTACAATCCATTACCGTGTCGTTGCGCAGTTTTAAGGGTGTTTTAACTATAACTACAAATATCAGAAGAATTTCAAGGGTTAAAGAGCCTGTGAATGCCACGCAGCTACCGATTGCCTGCCAGGAACAAATACCTCATCTTCTCTGTTCCTGCAGCTTCTTGCTTGAGGTTCAGCACAATAAGTTGTAATACATCCCAGATGAAAGTCTCCTTGTCGAGTTGACTGCTGTCCGGCTCGATCCAGAAACGGTTAAAGGTGAATATCTGGGCTTTAGTCATTTTCTCCTTGAACACATCCGGGACGTTTTCAAACGGATCCTAAGAGAAAACGAATTGCATTACTTCTTCCAGAACCACTGTGATGATTCATGTTAGAATGATTTGTAGGCAAGGGTCTAGTAAAACATGATTTCTAAACATGGATGACACAGGACGATAAAGTAACTCACAATTGAGTACGAAATACAACGCTATTTGGACACACGTGACCAGCCTGCTGCAATCTTGGAATATTAGTCAATTATAAAACCAGCCGAGGTTGGTGGATGAGTAGGTAAGTGTGTAGGTAGGTTGGTAGATTCGGCGGCTGGGCTGGTGGATAGATGGATGAGTAGGTAGCTGGGTCGCTTGTGGTTGGCTGTTGGTAAGGTGTTGGTGGGCAGGTAGGTCGCTGTTGGGTAGGTAGGTGGATGGCTGGTGGGTAGTTAGCTAGTGGGTAGTTAGCTTGTGGGTAGTTAGGTGGGTGGCTGGTGGGTAGGTAGTTGGGTGGCTAATGGGTAGTTAGCTTGTGGGTAGGTAGGCGGGTGGCTGATGGGTAGTTAGCTTGTGGGTAGGTAGGTGGGTGGCTGATGGGTAGTTAGCTTGTGGGTAGGTAGGTGGATGGCTGGTGGGTAGGTAGGTGGGTGGCTGATGGGCTGCTGGATAGATGGATGGGAAGATAGGTGGGTTGCTGTTGGGTAGGTAGGCGGGTGGCTGGTTGGTGGAAAGGGTAAGGTAAGGCACTTAACAATCTCTGCAAATCGCAGCGACACGACACAAAGAATCTTCTACATTGTTACCTGGCGGCGCTTCAGCAGGATTCGAGCTCTTTCTAAGGTGAGGAGGCGCCACAGTGAAACGATGTGTTTGAGCTGGCAGTACTGATGAGCCTTAAGAGAAAACGTTGGAGCGTAAAAATCACATCAGTGTTCTGTTGCTCTAATTAGTAGTCATATGAAAGAAGAGCAACAGTCGCTAGGAAAACTTTACCACATGTCATTATCAAACACAGAGACTCTAAAAGCAAATACTGGGATGCCTGTAACATGTAATAATATCGTTATTTCAACATGTGATTTCTAACTTCGTGCAAAACCTTACCACTCAGGGGGATAAACTGGGCTTTGCCAATCTACGGCACCATTAACATTTTTAAATATCTATAGTACCGACTATGACATGATCGTCTTTCAATGAGTTCTGAGCTAATAGTACATAATAAAATCACGCCAAGCATGATCGGGACTATCATGAACTTTTTCATTTTAAAAAAATCAAAACTAAAAACTTGATTTTTAAGACAGAAGTTCTTCTTTCGATCGGTTGCTAGACTGTCAGATAATTAAAGAAGCGCAGTCTTAACACCTTGCCACTACGCAGCCCCGCCTCCTTCGGCATGCGCAAAATCTGGTGAAGGTATTCGCTGACCAGCATGTCTTGCCGTCCGCCAGCTGATGACAGGAAACCAATGGCGATGTCAAGCGAAGTTAAACTGTCACAAATGTCGCTCAGGTTTGAGCGGAATTCCACGATTATCTTTGACCGCATTGCAGCTGACAGAGGAACCTTAAAGAAAAAGAAATAGAAGAACTCTTTATTACGAAAATAACAAGAGTTTGTTTGGACAAAGGTAATTGAAGCTACGGCAGCTTTTCAAAGGCGAAAACAAGAAACAAATAAATTTGAAAAACATCCTTCCTGAGTTGGAAACGGAAATTGGCTTTCTAGGAAAAAGAGATGGAACGTGTTAATTCAGTTTCCATACCAGTAGTCTTTTATCATAATTTATAAAGCAACTGATATCCATTTTCGCGAGTTCTGATTGGCTCCGCCGTATCCATTACTATTAGTTGATTTTAAAAGGTTTGCAAGCAAGCGCGCTAAAAATTGGAAAAAGGGTTTACATTATATTGTTTCTTTAAAATAAAGTGCATTTCGTCCCAATGTTTTGGTAAATACTTAAACAACTAGGGTCGGAGCTTAGTGCCTACATATAAACCTTGAAGCTTCCCAACTGACTATTCACCTCTCTTTTGGGGAACAATTGTTAATTAGTATCATCATAACTATTTTTAACATTATTAATTATCATTATGTCGTTATCACTTCAACACTCACCATCAGCTTCAATCAGCTTCGTTATTACTTACAATGTCGTTCTCATTATCACAATTGCATTTTCGTTATAATTTACAAATTAAAATTATCGCTTATCATCATCAGGGAGTTGACTGTCGCACCTGTTTAATTTTGGTCTTGAGAGCAGCAAACACAACGTCAGTACCGGTGTCTTTACTGAAGGCGAGTCTGTCATCCTATAAAATGAACGTGTGGACAATTAGCGGCTCCGTTTATGGTCAAACATGGTCTACACAAATCCCGCAGAAGTACAGTAACACTGACATCAGGGACAGTAATAACGACAGTATGATAACATTGACAAAAATAACAACAATAATAACGACAGTATCAACGATAATAACGACGGTGGCAACAATAAAAACAACAATAGCAACAATAATAGCGACAGTAAGTGAAACAATTTAGTTCATACTTCAGAAAAACACTTCGTCGTGGATGGACGCCTTAGGTTACTACAGTGTTGGGCGTGACATCACGTGGCCAATCACTGGAAATCTTTTAGAAAAACCCTAGTTAAATTCTAAGCAAAATTCCTCCAAAAACAATTTATAAAACCTAGATAATAGTGGCTTTGTTTAAAACGTTGAAAATCGAATTGTTATTTATTATTTTCATCATTACTGCTGACGGAGCGAAGCGACTACGCTTTCGTTTCCATATATGGTTGGTTCAACGAGTCGGAGCCAATAAACTTTTTCGTACGGATTTTTTGATCAGCCAATCGGCTTCTTTGATATATCTGAAGGCAAAGCACATGGACTGGCCTTTGCGTAGAACGTTCATTCGACGTTGGTTTCAGTCAGAACCAGTCGGAAATTGGTTTCTGTTCTGTTTCTCAATTCAGTTTCGATAACTGACGAATTTGAGTTTTTAATTGATCTTGAAAATGCCTACACAGTTTTCCTTTCCTTCATAAACCAAACAAATTTTGAAAGCTAACAACAAAGAAAACCAAAAATCTTTTCGCCGTCCGGCAGCACTGCATTCCGTGTAAGAACTACTAGTCATTATTTCTATCATTACTACAATTTGTAAAGTACTTATGAAGAAGCACTGACCTGGTAGTTGACTAAAGGCCTTCCGCGGATGAACCTGTCAATCAACTGTCTCTCAAGCCCCGCCCAGTTGTACTCCACCACAGTTCCCTTACCAACCTCAAGTGAATAATTACACTGGGCCAGTATCATCGGCATCAGGTCTCTGTCGATATCGTACGCAATCAGGTGTGACGGGGTAGCTTCAATCAACGAGACGCGCGCCACATCCCTGCGAGATAAACCAGTAAACTTAAATTCATATAGATATGAACTGTATACCGTAAAACCCCACGTTAAACACCCCCCCCTTCCCCCGTATTAAGTTTCCCGGGTATGAGCACATCTTTTGATAAAGCATAGATATACTTTTTTGAAACATCTCGTCAATTGTATCTACTTTCATTAGAACAATACCAAAACTTTAAAAGCAATGGAAAAACTACACGTTCGTTAGCGACAGAATATTGTTACTATATTCTCGTTATTAAGGCTCCTTTATAACCGTTAACAGTGTATGAAATGATTTATTAGATGTTACAATATAAGTATCTTTACCCAGTTTTCTAGTTTTATTTGGAACGTATTGTAATCTTACCCAGTTTTCTTTGAAACGTATTGTAATGAGCATTCGAAAATGTCTCGTTGATGTTTGCGAACTTTGAATTCAATAAAGTCAGTAAACTAAACTTACTTGATTTCGCCGCCAGTGATGCGGTGGAAGGTGTAGAGGAAATCGTTGTGCAGCGAACACAGGTAAAACACAAGTGCCTTCGAACAAATTCCTAGCCCTGAAGTTGTGGGTAGAAGCATGGCCAGAGGACTGTTGGTGTCAAACATTCGCTCACAATAATCACTTGGAACTCTCAGACGACCAGCTGAAGCGAAAACAAAACTAATAAATTGTTATCTTACGAAAACAGAAGCCAAAAAAACTTTATTAAAAAGTTTAAGAGCTAAAACTCAAAAGGCAAGAAAAACTTTCTCAATCGAGATTAATATTTCTATTGAACTGTTTTACAATTGTCTCGCCATTTCTAATTAAACCTTTACTACGCATAGATGATGGTTTATGTTATACGAGAACTTATTCTGTAAGAGCAAACAAAAGGACAAAGAATAACGGAAAAAATCTCATTTAAACCACAGAGGGAAGACTTAGGGGAAAAGGAAGACTTTTTCTTAATCTTAAGACCTAGAAAGTTTCAGTTGTAAAACAACAACTCTCCACATATCGAGAAAAGCTGCAGAAACCTTGACTCAGGTAACTTCGCAACAAGTTCCACGCAGATTTAAAGCTTAAAATAAGCTTTTTGAATTCACGTTTGATCGCTCCTGCAACAAAACAAACATTTCTTCAGGTCTTAGTTTCTTTTTAAGCAGGACAGCTGTCTGCCTCTGTTCGTTACTGCCTGTCTGCTTGTCTGTCTGACTGTCTGTGTCCGCCTCTCTGTCTGTGTATCTATCTTTCCATCTATGTTCTTGTCTGTCTATCAATTTATTAATCCATCCAACTTCCGTCTATTCATCTTCCCCATGACAAAATCTTACGAAGTGTCAATATGAGATCACACAAACTGATCTTGCTAGTCACATTTCGATTGTATTTTAGCTATAGCATTTTCTGAAGACGGCTGTCAGACGACAGCCGAAATATTTTGGTTATACAAATGGAATGGCTTCCATACTGACTTTTAATCTTGCAAGACGTTTTCAAACTTAAAATCAAACGCCATTATCACACGCATGTGCAAAGCAAAAGGCGTAACTTGATGTACCTGTGGGCAGCTGCTTGACGAAATCTTTCACTTTAAATCTTTCCGCCTCAGCCCGGTCAATCCGTCTGTGGAATCGATCCATAAGCAGCTGCTGTAGTCGGACAATGTCAGGTAGGTAACACAAGGCGCGTAACCTGGGCTCCTGTCACACGAAACAGAAGGTCAAACTAGAGAAGATTGATTCTAATTAATCCGAACTACTCATTCACCTGGAAGGTTATCACTTCAGTCTCTTCTTGGTTCTTATGCTGCATTCGTCTATAATCGCGAAATTCCGTCCAAACTTAAACAAGCAAGTTCCAGGTTTGACCCTCGGGAATTACATAATTAACTACACCAGCTGTTAAAAGGTGTAATTTTCCCCCTAATTTTATCCAACTACACTAACAATTTTAGTCCACAATGTTGTGTACTAAAGTTTTAAACCAATAATATTTATACCTTTTATATTCTAACTTTTATTGGCAACTTCTGAATTTAAACCATTGTTCCCTTGGTTGCTATTCTTCTGTCCCTCACCCCTAAACCTCCCTAACTCACCAATCTTCAGGATGGGGGGGGAAATTGGAGGTGCGGGAGATGACAAGAATATACTAAAATGAATAAGTCTTTACTTGATGATGCAATAACAATGGCAGTTGAACCCCTCAGGATGGACACCCAGATAAGACGGACACCTCTATAAAACGGACACCAAATCTTGGTCCCTGTCATTTTCTAATGCAATAATTTACTGTATTTTAATTCTCTATAAGACAGACACCTTTTTAAAACGGACAGTTAAGGCCAGTACCGAAGGTGTCCGTCCTAGAGGTCCTATCTTAAAGGGAAAGTTCTTATGTTCTTACATTCCCTCCACTAAGTGATGTCGTAAATTTTTTTTTAAGAAAAAGTCTAAACATACCTCACGCAAAAAGGCGGCCAGCACGCGGCATTTTGATGGATCATTGAATGAAATAACCTCTTGGAACGTGTGCGCGAGGTGTTCCACCGTGACCTGGGAACGATATCTCCAGAGGACTGGGCACGTGGGCGGAATACCAGTTAATAGGTCTTCTTCCGGGGAATCAATTTCATAAAGCTGTCTCATCAAAGGATCGTTACCTTTGGGGAGCGCAATGACGAAAATCTTAAAACTACATTTTCAGTAAGTGAGCTTCATAAATCGCCTGTGCAGTAAAACAAGCCTTTGCTTTCATTTACTCAAATAAACGATCGGTGAAGTCATAAAAAACGCAATTTAATTTTTTGAAGAAAGCACGATTGCAAGTCCTGCAATGTGATCGGTTCTAGCAAGTCCAACAATCTGATTGGTTATAGCAAGTCCAACAATCTGATTGGTTCTAGGAAGTCCAACAATCTGATTGGTTCTAACAAGTCCTGCAACCTGATTGGTTTTTAGTGTAGCACGAATTTTCCTATCAGCCCAAGTGCGCATAACACTTTTTTTAGTAGAAACCAACTAAGTATATTACCACAATTGCTGCATTCTGATTGGCTAACCTACTCACTATCTACTGAGAAATAAACATCGAGTAGCGATACTGCCGGTGTTATTAAACAAAAAAAATGGCGGATTCTTTAAAATATACTAGTTGGTTTCTCCTGAAAAAATAGACTACTCGTCGTTTTTTCTGAATCTAAGTCAATTCATCACTTCGCATCTCGTTGACTATTGAACCATGGAAAACTCCACTTCGAAGACTAAATTGAGTTGTGTTTCGAAACAGTCATATGTCATTAGCGGTTTAGAATGTGTTGCTAATACTGTAATATCGGACTTCAAAACCACTAATCTTAATGTGTTGCTGGAATAAGTCAGAAAAAGCGGGAAAAAGACATTTAGAGTAATAATCGTAAGATACTTACCCAAGCGTTTATCACCAATAAGCAAATGGAGACATTTCTGGACGTTTGCTTCTAAATCCTGTCGGTTTAAAAATGTTAACAACAAAACATTTTTAAAGTGTCATAAGACTCGTTAAGGCAATATATAGATGAAAGTAAAATAAGCATGACTTGAATTGTGTTCATTTATCTGATTATAACTTTTAAATCAAAAACGTTTGAATATCAACATTCTTAATATTTCTATCAAACTTTTAGCTTCTCGTCCACATTTCAAAACAATTAACTATAACTGCAATAAAAACCTTAAGAAGATCCACAAAGATGAAACTAAGCGTTTGTACCTGCTGGCTTAAAAAGCATACGTTAATACACAACGCACCTTCAGAACTGGGGTTACAAAAACATCAGAGAAGGCAGCCTCCCAATCTCGGCGACCATTTTTGCTCGAGAGATCCACTTGAACTTGGGCTGGTTCTGATAAAAGTTAAAACACCACACAATAAAACATTATTATGCCAAAATATCAATGAAACAGTTTTCCACCACAATACTGGATAGTCACAGAACTGACGAAATTAAATTCTTCTTTGCTATGAGTAACATTAACAGTTCTGTAACACAAAGCTCAACGGTAGATAACTGTTCACACAGGAAGTAAAAACTATTCTGTTGCGATAACAAGTCACTGATCTGAGGTAAACAACTGAGCAACCTATATATCCTTTCAGCTGTCCAAACCGCGATAAATTCAAGATCAGAAGTACGAATAGCAACAAAGCATAGCGTAGCAAAAAATGGCATAATATTGTACAGCATAATATAACATAGCATAATATTGCATAGCACAAAATAGCATACCGTAACATAGCATAACACAGCAAAGCATTGCATACATAAAACAACATAGCATAGCATAGCGTAGCATAACAACGCATAGCATAATACGGCATAACATAGCAAAAAATACTATCATAGCACAAAACAGCATTATTTGAGTATTATGAAAGAACGCTGGCGCGTTGCTACTGCCCTGATGACCCTTGGTCATTTAAGACAATGTGTACGAAATGCAACACTGCGCGCTTCCTTGACACGACCATCTCATGTTGTTTTTAGAATTTAACCTTTTTGTTCTACCTTAAGTAATATTTTTTTAATGTTTTCTGTTTATACTAATATGGGCTCACAGTAATTGGTTCCCAGCTGTTGTGGTGTCCATGTCTCAACCTTCTGTAAATTTATCGCGTTCCTTTACTTTGTCTTTTACTAATATGTGCGAACGCAATTTACGTAGGCGAAGCATAATAAATAAATAAACAAATACATAAATTAATTAATTAAATGGCATAATACAGTACATCGTACCAAAGCATGATATAGCAAAGCATAGCAAAGCGTAGTAGCACAACGTAGTATAGCTAAGCATAATGACATAGTACCCTTTAACATAGCAAAGCATAATCATAGCGTAGCATAACAAAGTATTACATAGGATAACATAATATAGCATAGCAACATAACATAGCAAAGCATAGGATAACATAGCATAACATAGCATAGCATAGCATAGCATAGCATAGGATAACATAGCATAGCATAAGATAACATAGCATAGGATAACATAGCATAGCATAAGATAACACAGCATAGGATAACATAGCGTAAGATAACATAGCATAGCATAGGATAACAACACAAAGCAGTACCAATAATCCAATAAAATGAAAAGGTTACTCACGTTTGGCCAGACTTGAAGTGATCTCCGCCAGAATGCGGTGTACGCTTAAAGCCGCATCATCAGGACTACGACCAATCGCTCGTGAGAGGACATCAAGATCACGGGTCAAATGTTGCCACAAAAACTCTGCCACTTGGTCTTGAGCTACATGTGGTTTGATGAGGGCGCTCATGGCCTGTGGATATGAACCAAATCGAATAAAAAACTTGAAAAGATGAATTAGACCCGAATTATAAAGCCAAAGCAGATAATGCTTACAAAACATTCTCCAAACGTTTAGCCCGTTCTTCGAAGACGGGATCAAGCTTTTGTATTTGTCAATCAGAACACCCTTACATTTCGGTTCATTCTTGTGTCGATATCTAGGGACTCACCCAAAACACCTCTTTCGATACAGTACAGGCCCGTTCACCCAAGATCCGATAATTCGAAGTATGTTTCGTTTGCCTTTGGAATTCAAAGGGGTCCTACTGTTTATCAGTAGTGAGGCTCTGCTTTATCAAATAATAAAATAAGATGAAAAAACAGTAGTTCAAACACTACAAGAGCTTCAAAACGATCGTGTCGCACGAAACCGAAAGGTTCTTTGAAAAACGAAGCTGTAAGATATTAATAATAATATTGATAATCTCAATAGCAGTACAATTTTAAGAACTGGTATTACAAATTAAATCAACGCAACTATTTCGTACAATTTCTGATTTTATAAGCATCAAATTTTAGCTTACCGCTGGGTGATTGCAGGCTCCTGCCATCATGGCCGAGTGCATGAGCAGTCTCACCACACTGAGAACTACAGGAGACATGGTGCGTTCGGGGGCAGCGGTAACTGGACGAGAGTGGGGTAGCCCTAACACGTGACCCCAGCTGGTGCGGTCCCCTCTGAGACGAGAAGAAGTATCATTACACTACAATAAAGGTAGATTTAGGTATTCCTTTATTTATCTCCCTTCTAAGCCAGCTGAGTTATATCTATACTTACTCGTTAAAGAGGAAGTGAGGTCATTTCTGCTATGCTTGGACGGATTATAAGTGGCCTTTTTGTACCGTTTTTTCGCAAAACAGAGGTGCAGAGGTTATTGGTAAATTGACTAAAAAGTTAACTCTTCGCTTTGTGAAGTTTCAGAGTGCTGACGTTTCGAATGGAATCCATTCGACGGTGCAGTTTGTATTCGAACTTGCTCTGACAAAGCGCTTAAGTTTGAAACATTAACATAGGCAAAAATTTATATTTCCATCTTTTTAGCTGAGTTCACCAAGTTCATTACCCTGACTCGCCAATACACTAGACAATTTTTGTTTATGAAAAGCAGTATCAAAATATAGAAATACCTGTTGATCATGTCATTATCTTCGCTAAAAAAGGAACTAATATATACCCAAAATTCAGAAGTATGTTCTAATTCTCTCAGTTCCAGGTCAGTTATCGACATTTAACTTACAAAACACATACAAAATAAAACATCTGGTAATGAAAAAACGAGAATTGATCAAACAAAGCGAACTACTGAAGATGGAAAGTAAAATTCTCCCAAGCTTGTTCCATGAAAAGTATTGGCTCTAGTTGGGAGAATTTACCAATACAACTGGAACTGAAAGGGTTAACCACTCTAGATGGGAGAATTTACCTATACAACTGGGACTAAAAGGGTTAACCACTCTAGATGGGAGAATTTACCAATACAACTGGGACTGAAAGAGTAAACCACTCTAGATGGGAGAATTTACCAGTACAACTGGGACTGAAAGGGAGTAAAGGGTTAACCTTTCTAGATGGGAGGATTTACCAATACAACTGGGATTGAAAGGGTTAACCACTCTAGATGGGAGAATTTACCACTACCACTGGGACTGAAAGAGTGGCCACTACAACTGGGACTGAAAGCTAAGAGTTAACCACTCTAGATGGGAGAACTTATCAACAAAACTGGGACTGAAAGAGGAAAGAGTTTATCTTTTTGGTGCGTGTTCATTTCACTTTATGACTTTGCGTAGTTGTGAGTTTTCCAAGTTTTACCTTCTTTTTTCCAAGAACCACAAACTTACAAGCTGAATTGGTATTATTTCATTTTTTTATTTTCTTTTAAAAACTTTTTCTTGTTAAAAAATACTGAACTCGTACGTCGTTTTGGGTTTGCAGATAGTCAGCCAGTGAGAAAGTCAAACGCAGACAGTAAGAATCTCTTGTGAGGACACTACCAGTGTGTGACAGGAATTTCTTCTTGTGTACTTTTTTACTCAGAATCTTGGCGAGTTTTTCAATCAGTGCAGTTATCAGTAGTTTTTTTCCCAAATCTTTCAATATATGGCAATAAGCAGTTTAAAATATGTTTTATAAACGGCTGCAGTCAGTTCTCCAAAGGTTGTTAAACAGCTCCAACAGATCTAATATGTAGTCAATAAATTATCAGTAATCAAGCCAAAATACGCATTATGTGTTACCTGTATAATCATTGTACTTATAATTAGTTTCTTGGTCGAAGCTTTATTGGTTGAAGCTTTTGATATTACACAGACTATCTAAAACGTTATTGGTTCAAGCTTTTGTTATTACAAAACTATTTAAAACGTTGTTCAGTCCAAGCTCTTGTGATTCCACAGACTATCTAAAACGTTATTGGTTCAAGCTTTTGTTATTACACAGGCTATTTAAAATACGCGTTCATGTATGTCGGCGCGCGTTTGCAATTTTTGTTAAGAAAAAATAAAGTCTTTAAGTGGTGCATTTATATAGGGCCTTTTCCATATGGATATGCTCAAAGTTGCTTTACAATGATCAAGAGTTTCCCTCAGCGGACCGGAAACAAATGAAGTCGCAATAGGCAGCCGCTTCAAAGAGGTCCATGTATGCTGGTATTCATTTCACCGACTCTGAAAGGATGGAAAGCTGAGTAGATATAAGCGGCAAAGAAGATCACCCAAAGATTCAACCTTCCAGACCACGGGACCTCAAGAATGGGAGGCGGGGATCTTACCACTGTGTCAATCCCTCCGCTCTTTTAAATGATAATTCAATATTTAAAAATCAGCCAATCCGAATCGCAACCCATCCCCCCCCCCTCCCCCATCCCTATTGATGTTCCCCAACGCCACCACGGCAGAAACAATGGTAATTATGATAGAGGGGTTTAGATGCAAACCTGCACGCCGTCGTAATGAAATTAAAACGTGAGAACTCAACTTGTAAAGTTTTCAAGTTCTTAGGACTAAGATAAAAACCTACAGAAAATCAAATTGTTAATTTTTATTTACCTTTAAGAAATCGCTTTTCATTATCTTTACTTTATTCACAAAGCGTAACTTGGGTCTTTAGAAGAGAAATAAGCAAACTGGTCAATCGTGATCGAAAAGGGCAAGCAAGAAGCGTGTTTTTGTAGGCTGTCGTTGTCGCATCACGTGTTACAAAATCGGAAGTAGGTTATCAGCGATTATAACCCACCAAATAATTTTCGTGCAATCTCATTGGATAAAACGCGTCACGTGGTACAAAATCGGAAGTATGTTATCAGCGATTAATAATAATAATAATAATAATAATAATAATAATAATAATAATAATAATAATGTCTTATTTAGCGCACATCTCGC
>JAOBRD020575322.1:21482-33171 GCA_027575215.2 Hydrozoanthus sils | reverse complement strand
AAAATTCAAAATACGACAAGAAATCGCCTCAAAAGTAAAAGCTAATACAGAATTCAACTGAATATGTTACTTCGTATTATTGCAAAGACGCCACGGTCGTTCCGGGAACGTTTCTTGAAGTTCTCTACGTTAAGTTCTCTAAACTTATTCATTATAGCACCCCAGGTGATACCGCTGACGTCATGGAGTGATATGAATTTATAAAACAATTCCCTGGGGGTCCCCTGAGGCAATGGGCGTTATTCTAAACCGACTAAAGGGTCAAATTGCATATCCAAATCTAAAAAGAGTTTTAAGAGTGCTAAAAATTTCGATAGTTACCAAAAATCTAGGCTAGGCCTAATCGGCACACCCCTTTTTGTTTCATTTTTGCAGTTTACATACATCGATTGACAAATGAGAAAAGTTTGACAAAAATCTCAGTGTAGGTTCTATCTCAATGGAATGACCTTAAAGGCCTTAAATTCTGAAAACATTGAAGATGTTTCCTTTTCATTCTGTCTTTAAAATAAATGAATTGTGGAGTTTCTATTTTGAAAATATGTTCGTCGATGATATCATTAAAAAAATCACTAAGAATCGCCAAAAAGTGGCGTTCAACCGTAATACTAATGTTTGACCATTATCAGCGACATTATTTTTACGCCTTAGTTCTACTAGAGACATTCATACAGAACCAAGCCGAGTGCTTTTATTGTGCTCTAAAGAAATTACTTATCTTGACGGAAAACTAGGTTCGGGAACACTCATGGGCCAAAGGATATATGGTCGAACCTGTGGAAGCGAACTTGGTCCTTCCTGTGCAACAAAAACTTGTCAAATAATACCGAGAGTTCTACCACAGTTAAAAGAACTAAAGAATTGCAAAGGAACTTGTTGTACTCAAGATGTGTGCCTGGCCCCGCCCGTCGTGCCCACCAGCCAGTCAACACCTTCTGACGACAAGCTGACACCCACTAATCAGTCCACACCCACTGACAATACCACGGGAGATACTAGCGCTAATTACGTATATAAACCCGGATCAGGAACCACAAGACAAAAATCAACTATGTTGTTCGTGCACACCCTAGCACTGGTTGGCCTTATTATACTGATGCCATGAGAACTGATAAATTAAAACTTAAAAGCGGCTAGTTCCGGTAGTAAATTCTTCCAACTAAAGCCCATATTTTTTCATGGAACAAGTTTGGGAGAATTTCACTTTTCATCTTCAGTAGTTTCCTCGTTTGATCAATTTCTCATTTTCTCATTAGCAAATATCTTATTTTGTATGTGTTATGTATGGAGAAGGTAGATGTTGATAATTGACTGGGACTGAAAGGACTAAAGCTTTAAAATTAAAAAAGGAAAAAAAACACTTCTCTTGTTACAAAGCAAAAACGTCATTGTAATTTACAAGCAATAAATTGTTTCCTTGCAGAGCAAAGTGCTAGCGCGCTCAAATTGTTATCGACATCCACTAAAAATAAAAGAAACGTTCATAACTAACTCACCAGTTTCTCAAGCTTCCACGGGTAGTCTAAAAGAAACATCACACACGCAACTTGGCGGTTTTCGGTCTTATAAACATGCACGAGCCGTAGTTCTAATTGGACGATACATATATTCAAGTACGTTGATTGCCTTTGTCAGCTTTACATATAATCTTCATCTGTTTGAAAGATTCAACTCGGCTTTGAAAATCTGCTTTTTAGGGTACAATCAGCGCTCAGACGTCCACTCGCTCGTGTTGCACCGAACGTGGTATGCAGTAATAAAGGCGCGTGCATAAAAGGACGTTTGCCTGTCTTTTAACTTTTTACTCAGTACAACACCACGCTCACCAAAGCAAGGGACTGCAAGTAGTCTAATAGCTTCGAACTTTTTAAACCTAAAAAATACCAGGTTCCTAAGAGTAACACAAGAATTCTTTCAACAACCCCTAAAAAATACCAAAGTGACTATTTCAATCCCCCCCCAAAATACGAAAATACACTCATATCATATCTACCACACCCACAGAGGAAGTACCTCCCCCCCCCACCCCCTTCACACACACACCCTCTCCCCACTCACCGGGATTCACAGGTAAAAAACCTAAATCCTTTCTCGAGTCTGAGTAGCTCATAGGGCCGGCGCTTATAATACAAAGCGGATGAGAGTCTTTGACTCCCCTGGACAGAATACTAATCCATCGCAGGTTAGCTCCCAGCTGAACTGGTACTCATTTATACAGCTGAGTCGACTGGTTGATTTGAAGTGACAACTGAAGGTGACAATCGCCTGGCACAGGCTCTTTTTGAGCGCGGTTTCGTGTTTAAGAATAACTCGACGCCGTTGTGGCGTGAACTCGGGCTTCCTATGGGTTCAACTAGGCATCGAAACTTTCTGCTGGAGCGAAAGAAATAATTGGTGAAAACAGACTAAGAAAGGCGTTTAACTTGTTGAAGCTATTCAATATTGAATTGGTTCAAGGTTGTGCAATTATCGCGAGAATTTTATATTATTCAGATCTAAAAATGTTATGGTCGATCGCGAATTAGCCGGCATTTAGCTTAGAACACCGCTACGTTTTTTACTGTTTATTTATTCCCTGATGATGCCGTAGATCGGAGAATGAGCTCGGAACATCCTTGTAAGAACTTCTAGTCATTTCTAGTTTTTTTTTTCGCTATAGACCCTAATTGAACTCTAACTTTTTAAATACTGTAGAGCAATTATAACAGGGTTCGAATTAGCACATCGCAATTCGCCAATTTTTAGCTAATCAATTTTTTGTACTTGCGATCGAAAATTATACTTTTGCAAATCGAAGTTTTTTTATACCAATTTTTGTATAAACGAAGAGGTATAGCCGAAATATAAACAAAATCAATTGTACGCGCGCACCTTGACCTTTGGATCGTGACAGTTGTAAACAACTCCATGTATAAAGGTTTGAGCACCGCTAACTTCGATCCTCGACTCTTTTCTAAATCGCTCTATCGTCTTTAATTTCCTACAAGAAGACGACTAAATGCCGATTTTCAAACATTTTTATTAAATTTACGTAAATTTACCCAATTAAGTGCGTACAGCGATGAGAAGTTTCGAGACATGAATTCTGCTGGTTCACGCTTTGTTGTCTCGACTTAGACACCTTTGCTGTACACGACTGTACTAATAAAGAACGAACTTGTCACGACGAGATCTGAATTATTTCATATTCATTTTCAGGGAAGTAACGCATTCCTTGTTTCTAATATCACACAAGAGTACAAAATGAAGCAATACGGAGGATATAAAAGCGGCACTAAAGTTCATTGTAACAAACGCAGTTAAATAAATGTGGTAGATACTTGCTCTTTCGGTTTGACATGGCGCCCTTGTTGTTCTTGATTTTTGATCAGCGATTTACGGTGTATCAGATTTCTTGCATTCAAAGCTTTCCGCGTAAATGTTCTTAGTCAAGTCTTTCTGTTCTGTTCAAACCCAAACATGTGCGCAGATTGCACCAGAAGCAGAAAACTCGAGATTTGCAGATGCGCCGGAACTGATTTTTTGGAAAGTTCTGAGTTTTGTGGATGAACTGCATTTTAATACTCGGGCTCTTCCACAGGAAGCCCGAGTATTTAAGGAAGAAGCTGGTGCATTTTTTAAAACTTTATTGAGCTTTGATCTTAGCAATACAGAATAAAAAAATGATTTGCAGCTTTGATCCTGAAATAATTACTACGGAAACCGTGAATAAACGACTCAGCCGGCGAACCCATAGTAAATTCGATCAAAAGAAAAACCGCCAAGCAAATGAATTGTTTTCCAGTACTGACATTTATTTATACAATACCTTAGGCTTAGGCTTATTTATTTTTTTATGCCACTGATTCTAAATATGAATACTCTAAGAAGAACATGACTTGTTTACTGGTTCTTATACAAAATAAGCGTGTATGATCTCTAACTCCCTATGATTTTTATCGGAAAACCGCTCCCATTTCTTTTAATTAGTACGACTTTTTTGAAATTGGTTGCTTCTGACTTAAGGAGTAAATCAGCTCAATTGTAACTGTTGCGTTTCCTGTTTATTCACAAACCATGAACAGAAACATTTTAGCATGCTGAGAGCCAGTCAGATAATTTTCTTGTTTTGTTTTGTACTTTTGGCCCGCAGAGGCTTCAGTCAACTTACGCCAAAAGACCGGCCGCGTAACAGTGGTTCGTCTTTATCTGGCAAAAGACTAAAACGGCAATCAGGAGCCAACGTGAATATTGCCTAAAGACACGAACTCACCAGTCTACTCTGAATAGCTTAGAACTAGCGCCAGTTGGATTTGAGACTTCCTTACTTGAAAACGGTCTCTTTCATCACCTGCCAAAGCATTTTTTCTTTTTATAAGCTAATACATACGAGTAAGAGTTCAGTTTACTGTACTGCGGTAGGAAGAAAAAGCTTACAAGTTTGAAGTGCTCGATTTTAGTTTTAAAAGACGGACGATAAAATTTCTACTGCTGCAACCCTAATCTATCAATACTTGTAATTATGCACGGAGTTATTTTTCTGTCCACGCTTATCGCTATGTTCTCAGGTAAGTCACTTGAATGTAGCTTATGAATTCAGTCGCACGTAAAGTCCGATGTGTGTACGTTAAAAATATTTTCGCAGGTAAGTGATTTAAATGTAGCTAATTGATTCGATCTTTAAATCCGGTAGATATGCACTCACTGAAAATTTACAAGTTCGTCCGTTAACGATGAGCCAGTCTCTCGTAGTTTTCAGCTAAAATTAATAGTCCAGTTTGTTGAATAAAAAATGTTCTGAGAGTTTCCGGCCAAATGTAACTAACTCGATGGTTAGATTCTTAACACTTCCTTTCCATTGTTGTCAAAAAGAGAACAATACTTTGTTACTCAGTCAACCTAAACGTGGTATTTGGTGATAGCTTTATACAAGTCAGTAGTTATATGTGAGTGAACTAACAAAACTAAGTTTGAACAGATTTTACTTGAATAAAGACGAGGCCGTTCATCTGAAGATAATGATCGTCACATTCAGCGCCAGATATCGCTATGAGTATAAGTTTGACATGTGGTTTTAAAACATCTAATTTTTTTTAAAAAATTGTTGATAACAGCCGATCGATATCTAAATGTTTTCTTAAGTATTTGTTTTTCATACAGATGAAGTTGTTTTTCATTGTTGAGATGGTTGTTCATAGCTCGTTATTTATAAAACTCTGAAAAAATAATGGTAATTTATTGCAATTTGTTCTTTTGCAATAGACAGCAGCGCCATTTATGTAAGTCGACACAATTTATCATAAACTTGTATTATTTAATTTAAAATCTTGGGGGAGATTTTCAGCTTGGAAGCACTTTAGAGCAACTAACTAAATAAATTCAACAGAATAGCTTTACGTGCCCTCTTTGAAATTTCATTCATTCATCCATCTTCCGCACATGAAAAAACAACGACAATTAGTTGCAGGTCTTATGCTTGATAGTTGTCAAAGTCGCAACAACTACTTTCGGTTTAGTTTTAGTATCAAATAAGACGGCGACAGTATGACCCCTTGACTGTTTGTTAGCAAGGTCGTGCTGACGAGCCCAAGAAGACCGAAACAGCTGTCCACGGCTGCTAACATTTGTTAGGGTCCAGTACAGGCTTTTGTTTCTTCTGACCCGAGTACTGAGGACTTGGTGCCATTTTACTGGCTCTTACAATATCATTTGCGCCCGTGCGCAACACTGCTGATTTCTTGACGGAATGCTTGAGTTTAATTTCATACCATGGAGTTTTCGAATTTTTCCACAAATAACTATATCTGATTTAATGGCACAGTAAAGAGCTTACTTTCCGGCTAAGGCAAGTGCCTCTATTGACTTAGTTTGCATAAATATTAAGGCTTATGAAAAAAGGATCTACGAGGCTTTATTTTAAGCGTGCAAAAACATTTCAAATTTTAAAGGCACCACATATATCGTGAATCAAACAATCCCCTACACAACTCGTGAAAATCATTAAGAGCTGCAACCAGCCGGAGCAAGCACAAAAGACGACCAAATGATCGAAAATGACATGAAACAATAACACATTTCTTATTACAGACTGAGAGGGTACATAATTTCGATCATAACATGATCTTCTTATGTCATTCGGCGGCAGTCAGTGTTTGGCTCTACGAGTATTTTCGGGTATTTTAACCGCTACAAACCAATTATTTTTTGAATACAAACACGTGTCCTGTAAACTAATTACTATTTATTGAGCAGGTGATTCCACATAATATTGCAAGGAAAATTTGTTCTATATTGGCGAAGTGTCACAGCTATAGTAATACTCACAATAATATAGCATAAATTATAGTCAAAAACGAGTTTTAAGCTTAAAAAAAAAGCCCAAACAGCACCTCTTTATAATTATTTTGAAATACTTCCATCTTAACGGTGGCAGGAAAATCACATCGTCTAAACAACTCCAAAACTAAGCTTTTTACTTTGTTGTTTCGAAGACGGCGATGCAGGTGGCCAGTACGATGCATTTTAACCTGCAGTTAAAATTGAATTTTTTAAAATTTTAAATATTTTGAAAACCAATACGACGTTTGTTAACTAAATTTAGTACAATATTTCGAGTGGTTTCTTTCCGAGACTCCATTTGCAAAGCTAAAGAAACTATTCTAATCAGAGCTTAAATAGCTTAAATTAAATGCCAGAGATGAATCATTCCGGTCCTGTAAACCACTTTCTTCTTTGACTTTCTAGAATATATGTATCGCACGCGCATTTGTATAACGATTCTCCATTGTACCTGATGAAGACTGGTACGGTCAGGCGAAATATCATACTAAATATAGTTCACAAACATCTTGGTTTTGCTTTCTAATTCTTAAAATTTCAATTTATTCAAGCCAATATGATCATCTATTGATCCGAAGAAAGCAGAATCTTCGTAAACGGTTGCTTGAATTTTATCCTTCTAGTTATATAATTGATAAATTAACCCCTTTCTGCGGCTGGTATATTGGAGGATGTCCGCGGCTGATAGATTGTCCGAAAAATGAACAGTTGGCCGAGAAGCGAAGCTTCGGGGCAACTGAGAAACTTTGAAGACAATCTATCAGCCAAGAACATTATATCCTCCGATATACCAGTGAGCCAAAAAGGGGTTTGTTCATTTTATAACCCTCCCAATAATTTTTTCTTTGAAAAAACTTTGTGTACGATTGCAGCGATGAAAAATTCTCTCTTCTCCACACTAATTGAAAGTTGGGTGGAATGCAAACTCAGTTTTATGCTAAAGATATTTTACAGAACTTTAGAGACTCGATTGGTTTAATTAAGCTTGTTATTGAAACTGTTGTTTAGCGAAAGCGGACTTGCAGCTTTTCCCCTTCAAATACGTTTACGACGCACTTTATCGACTTTTTTTGCGCTGTCTGACACTGTCTTTGAAACAAGGCATTTTTAAAAACCTGGGTTGTTAGAATCGGCGAAACGATCAATTGTCTTGTCTATCAATTTACACTTGTTCAAAATTTGAAAAATAACGTTTGTTTTACTTAAATATGGCCGACAAAATCGCAGGGTAGTTATCAAATTCGAAGGGGTATATTCGCTGATAACATACTTTCGATTTTGTATCAGGTGATGCGTTTTAACCAATGAGATTGCACGAAAATTATTGGGTGGGTTATAATTAACCATAGTCTAAAAAAGATGGCGGCTGTACAGGAAAGTAACACTGGGTGAAATTCTTCCATTTACGAGCAACATTGTGTGTCAAATTTGAGGTTAATGGATTCTCACGTTGCGGTTCAATATTAGACGTTTATGCACTGGGAAATATGGGTAAATGTACAGGCGGAGCCACCTTGCGTAATCGTGGTAACTGTGTGCCTTGCTATCCTCGTCGCTATAAAACATTCCCAATTCATTACTAATACTCTTTATACTGTTTTCGCTCTCTTTAGACACGGGGAATGGGATACAATGTTATCGCTGTATTGGCAAATCTTGCGAACACAATCCACAAGATAGTGACATAGTAACATGCTCGAAAGGTCTTGAAGCTTGCTTCCACGGTAAGCAGCAGACTTTCCCCCCTCCCCTACCCAAACAACAACCCCCCTCCCCTCTTCCCCCTACCCTTCCCCCACGGGCATCCCAAGCTTGGCTTGTAGAAAGTCTAATGTTTTAATCACAAAAATATCCGAACGATTTTAATCGTTTGAAAATTTAGAAATTTTAGGGCAAAAAAAAAAAAAAAATAGTCTGCACCGCAGACTATCTAAACCTCCGGTCCAAGAGCTTGGACATTAGAATGTCCGAAAGTTTCGAAGTTTACTTCACTTTGGTCAATGACTCAATTCAATATCGCAAGTTTGGAAGCCTGGTGTGGTCAGGAATCCGTATTTAAATAGTTTCAAAATACATATTATTCATCATCTTCCAATAGAATGCCTCTTCCTTCTAGGCTTGTCTCATCTTTTGAATCACACTGTTTCATTGCTTTGGCGTATTTATTTGGTGTTTTGTACAGCTTTGTTATTGTATTTGTATAAACTCTTATATTTTGTGCTCTAAACTAGACTCATCTCAATTTTGCAACAAATAGGCAGTGGAACACTCAAAGGCGTAAGAGTGTTCGGCCGAACCTGTACGACCAAAGATGGTCCCAACTGCTCGACCACAACTTGTCAACAACTGCCGCACCAGATAATAATTCTAAAAGAAGCGAAGAACTGCAGAGGGTATTGCTGCAGCCAAGACAGATGTTTGGACCCGCCCGGTAAGCCTACAAACCCATCGATACCAAAGGGTCAGTTGACACCCACTGATCAGTCCACACTTACCAGCCCCACGATAGGAAACATCACAATTCTTGCCGGAGCAGAAACCACAAATAAAAATTCAAATATGTTGATCACCCTAGCATTGATAAGCCTGATTTTGATATAAAATGGTAGTAATGATAAACAAACTTAAGACTACTTTTCATTTTGAGCGGCGTTTTCGGTAAATGAAAGATACCGTAGAATCCCGATATAACGGCCCCCGTTACTTTCAGATTTTACAGGAAAAGAAAGCCGCTACTTTCGGATATAGGTTAGAAACGTTTGTAACTCTTATTTGTCCGAGATAATGAGGAATTATGTTGTGAAATTCAAAAGTCATTCCAGTTATGTATACTCCTACAATGTAATTTAACCAGATGAACAAACAATAAAGCAGTAGTACTACTTTCAATTGATTGGTACGCTCTGTAGGGGCCTATAAATGGGTGCTCAGATGTCGCTTGTCCCACATTTTTTGCTCTTTTTTGTCGCATCTTTTTCCAGTGTAAAATGTCGCTAACGCACTTTCGTCTGAACAAAATGTCGCTGTCATAGTTTTCAGTTTTTTAAGCAGTTATTTACTTTGTTAATTTCTTAAAAGCTCTACAGTTTATCAATTGTTGTCAAAATCAATCAAGTAAACATGACGAACAAATGTGTCTGTCTCGTTAGCATGTTCTAAAACTCTCAAGCTAGTTCGGACAAAAAATATTTTGAGAAACTTATTACGTGTATTCCTGGATGTTTTGATACATACAGCTGATCGCCCTTTGTCGCTGTCGCAAATTGTCGCGTTTTTCCACATGCAGGGAGTTCAATCGTGGCGTTCGCAAAGACAATAAATATTTGCATCTATTTTTGTAGAACCGTTGAGGAGCAGGCATAAATTCAACCTCGTACCAGGCTCATTTCAACCTGAGCCTGGGTACGAGGTTGGCATAAATTATCTCTGGGATGACGTCATAGCTCATGAATAAAATGTGGTGGATTTAACTATCTCCTTTGTATTCCAAACTCATGAATAAAATGCGGTGGATTTAATTATCTCTTTTGTTATGAAAATGATTTTAACGGTCGTTTTTCTAAAATGGCGCCAAATGCATTTACTATGCAAAAGAGCAACGGTTTTGGTTGGTCATGATTGGTTCGTGTTTGAACGTATTGTTTTTATGATGGCATAATGTTTCTATTTTTATCTCGGGTAAGACGCTATAAAGATGATGGCGAGGCCAAGCAGCAATGTCATTTCAGCAGCGAGAGCCAAGCAACCTCAAAATTTAGAGCGTTGCCTGTTTTTTTGATGATGTAGCCCAAGACAGCAAGTGTTGGAGCAAGCAGTGTATAATACCTATGCGAAGGTCCTCATAGATCCACTTTATGAGGAAGTGCTATTGGTGTCGAATCAATCATCCAAGTCAGAAACAGCATGAAATATGCTTGTTCATGTCTTTTGATGAGCCAAGTGGACTGTTTTTTGGAAGAGGCACTGAAGAGGGTTGATGAGATGCAAGTGTTGAAAGAAAGGACGCCTGAGATAGAAACACTGTTTCCAAGCCAAGATATTTCTAGCCTTCTCTTGCAATTATAGTTCAAATGGGACATACCGGTGGTGATGGTGATAGTGGCAGTGGTGGCGGTGATGGTGGCGGTGGTTGTGGTGGTGATAGTGGCAGTGGTTGTGGAGTTGATGGTGGCTGTGGTTGTGGTGGTGGCGGTGGTTGTGGTGGTGATGGTGGCGGTGGTTGTGGTGGTGATGGTGGCGGTGGTGGTGGCGGTAGCCGTAAAAATCTTTTTCATAACAAGAGATAATTTATGCAAACACCGCATTTTTTAATGAACTATAACGTCATCCCAGAAATAATTAATTCCACCGCATTTTATTCATGAGCTACGACGTCATCCCGGAGATAATTTATGCCGGTTCCTCAACTAATACGGGTAAATTAGTCCCTATTATACTACTCACTGTAAAGTTTATTAAATTTTCTTAACTGCCGTTTAATTTTCATTTGGTAATATCAAATAAATGAAGAGAACGAACGCCATGCCCTCCGACCTCTGCGTTGCCTTTCCCAAGTTTCCAGTCAAACGTGTCATGCGATGAGTGGCACCCATTATTACATTTTCATGTTCGACATTAATGGTAGTCCTAAACAATATGCTGGTGTTTTTTTGAAAGGCTGCTTTGTTTGTATTTCACAGTGAGAACCCCGAAATAGCATTTTAGTAATTAAAAGCGGTGGTTTTCCTTCGTGAAATCTTGAAAAGTTTATAATGTTTCAAAAAGCGCCGCACGAAAAAATCCCAAAATCTTTCACGAAAACTCTTGTCAACTAAGGCAATGCTAGGTTTATGAGGAACAAATTCTTGTTGGAACGAAAGAGTATTTTTTGTGCCCCATTCAAACCAACTAACCCAAATAAATTAAACATGGAAAGATTCAAACAAGTTTAGTTAAAATGAGTTAATTTCAAAAACTGTTCAGACCAAATAAACCAGGTTTGGTTAAACTACATTGTTTTGGAGTGTCAAACCTTCTTACCCACGTCCTCTCCGTGGGATCTAAATTGTACACAATTTGTAAACAAACATGGCGGACAATGTTTGGTGGAAATCACTGCAGGCACCCACCCCTCCCATGACCAGTAATACAAGCACACGTTATCCGTTGGTGGAATTCTACACACAGACTCCTATCCCTCCCATAGCCAATAACACAAGCACACGTTATCCGCTTGATGCAATTATTACAGGCTCCCAACCCTCCCATGGCCAGTATTACAGGCACATGTATTCCCTACAGGCTCCCACCCCTCCCATGGCCAGTATTACGAGTACACGTATTCACTACAGGCTCCCACCCCTCCGATCCCATGGCCAGTTTTACAAGCACA
>JAOBRD020575322.1:5654-21382 GCA_027575215.2 Hydrozoanthus sils | reverse complement strand
CGTTATCCGATGGTGAAATTCACTACAGACTCCCACTCCTCCCATGGCCAGTTTTACAAGCACACGTTATCCGATGGCGGAATTCACTACAGACTCCCACCCCTCCCATGGCCAGTTTTACAAGCACACGTTATCCGATGGTGAAATTCACTACAGACTCCCACTCCTCCCATGGCCAGTTTTACAAGCACACGTTATCCGATGGTGGAATTCACTACAGGCTCCCACCCCTCCCATGGCCAGTATTACAAGCACACGTTATCCGATGGTGGAATTCACTACAGGCTCCCATCCCTCCCATGGCTAGTATTACAAGCACACGTTATCCGATGGTGGAATTCACTACTGGCTCCCATCCCTCCCATGGCCAGTACTACAAGCACATGTTAACTGATGGTGGAATTCAATACAGGCTCCCACCCTTCCTATGGCCTGTAATACAAGCACACGTTATCCGATGGTGGAATTCACTACAATATCCCACCCCTCCCATGGCTAGTATTACAAGCACACGTTACAAGCGCAAGTTATTTGTGTTGAATGAATTCATGCAGCCACATTAATAAACACAATATTTTATTTTTGTAGTTCATTACGTTGAACTTTATTTAACTTATTGGAGGCAAGTTTCCAGTTCGATATAAACCATGTCCAGTATTGCAACAAACATTACCAGTATAAAAATGTTGGATTTCCCTAACTTTGTATTATTTTCTTTCAGTAAACAAAATCTACAGAGGGATGGAAGAAACGCTGAAATCTGGCTTTGATGAAACCAGCCATTTTGGCAGAACATAGAGCAGAGTTGCCTCTTTGCATTTAAGAGTTTAAAAAAAAGCCATGGATTCTAGTGACCCCTCTCCCCAAGCCATTGATTCTAGTGACCCCTCTCCCCAAGCCATGGATTCTAGTGACCCCTCTCCCCAAGCCATTGATTTTAGTGACCCCTTTCCCCAAGCCATTGATTCTAGTGACCCCTCTCCCCAAGCCATGGATTCTAGTGACACCTCTCCCCAAGCCATTGATTCTAGTGACCCCTCTCCCCAAGCCATGGATTCTAGTGACCCCTCTCCCCAAGCCATTGATTTTAGTGACCCCTCTCCCCAAGGCATTGATTCTAGTGACCCATCTCCCCAAGCCATTGAATCTAGTGACCCTTCTCCCCAAGCCATTGATTCTAGTGACCCCTCTCCCCAAGCCATTGATTCTAGTGACCCCTCTCCCCAAGCCATGGATTCTACTGACACCTCTCCCCAAGCCATTGATTCTAGTGACCCCTCTCCCCAAGCCATAGATTCTAGTGACCCCTCTCCCCAAGCCATTGATTTTAGTGACCCCTCTCCCCAAGGCATTGATTCTAGTGACCCCTCTCCCCAAGGCATTGATTCTAGTGACCCCTCTCCCCTTACCCGATAGGGTCCCAAGGGTGCCAACGCCGACGGCAGAAAACAAACACAATAGCTGGACGCTATAACGCACCGTGCACGTCTTGAAAAATACAACGCGAGCAGCATAATTTTAGAGTTCTTGCGACTACGGGAACGACAAACAAAATTTTCTCAATTTTCTTTTATCTTTATGCTGGGAGCTTTGATCTTTTTCTCTTTACAAAGTGTCACTAGGACAAAAGAGAGGGCAAACGAGCCAGACATGGTCGAAAAAGAAAAGCAAGAAATGTTGATTTTGTAAGTCGCCACCATCAATGTTGGCGTCCTCGTTGCTAAAGGTCCCGGATACCAAACCACTGTAAAAGAGACAGCCTAAATTAGGACAAGCCCAACGACTTCACTCGAAGCTCTGTCGTCACCTTATTTCCTGTCTGCAACCAATTGTTATTTTATTCTTGCAACGCTTTCAAGTGGCCAACAAATAAATCAAACCAACTCGACCTTTATCGAACACTCCGAAATGATTAAAATCATTTGATTGATCAGAACTGGTTGCAGACTGTAAATAAGGGGACGAGAGAGCTTGGGGTGAACCCGCTGGGCTTGTCCTATTGTTTAGTTTTAGTATGCTGACTGTTGTATTTCATCAACAATTTCCGTTGAAGAAACGCAAGTTGTTGATGAAATACAACATACTAATACTATGTAAACAATGTTCATGTTATTGATATCTTCGTTCTGTTGTTGACCCAAACACCAATGTTTTTTTTTTGGTTTTAATACTTTAATGATACCAAGCTAGTGTTTCTACAAGATCAAATCTCAGTTCAGACAGGTAACTCGTCATTAATAACATTCCAACAAAAAAACAAAAATCGATCACTGTTACTTCGATTACAGTTCTTATCACTAACCCTTCCAGCCACAACCAGAAGCACTAGCATACAAAATTCCCCCAATACTCATACTTTTTTATAACGGGCAAATCGAAATACTCATCGATCACTATTTTCGCAAAATATAGATCAATTAAATAAGCCCAACGTTGCCTCGAACACGAAGTAAGTTGATCACGGTCAAACACAACCTCACAAGTTAGATTAAACCCGATAATTTAGGTTGGTACACGGAATACTTTACTATAGTTGATTGTTGGATTCGAGGTTTTGGTCAAGTTAAAAACCATTCTGCAGAATTTGTAAATGTACGGTACATTAAAACCATCAAGGCTTTGTTTGGAGAACACCACTTTTCATTTTCATACACCAGAACTGATTCAGTAACCATTTGATTTTCCTATCGACCAGAGTTAGAAATAAGTGAAATCAAATACCGTAATAGTAAATTCTTTCAACCGGGATTTATACTTTACATGTGGTCGATTTGGGAGAATTTTGAAGGTCACCTATTTTGACCAGTTTCCGTTTTCTCATTACAAAACGTCTTATTTTGTATGCGTTACAAAAAGAGAAGCTAGATTTTGATAACTGACTGGGGCTAGAAGGATTAATCATGTCAACCCGGAAAATAAAACAGCATCAAAATTGCTTTGCCGTGTTTAAACCAACTTGGACTTCATAACGTATATAAGAATCTTTGCTTGTCTAACGAAAGACTAACAACCGTTATTAAACAATTCACCCTCCATGGTTATGTCAATGTAACGAAGTTCCCACGACAAAAAGATACGTATACTGCACTTCTAAAACCAGTATTTACAGTTTCTAAAACGCTAATTACACTTACGTTGATATTTCAACCTACAAGATTTTCTTTAACATACTTCTCTTAAGCCTAAAACGAAGTTGTATCTAAAATTTGATGACTCTTCTACAAGAAAAAAAAAAGTCGGTTCTTTAGTTAACGTAACTACCGTAAATAGATTCAATTCAGGACTTTGCCCGTTTCTCTTCACAAACTCGGGCCTTTGCCTGATATCATTACGAACCACTATTATACTGCTGTTTAATAAATGTCTGAGGCCAACGTTTTTGCTTAGCTACACTTCACTTTTTAAGTTCTAATAATTGAAAAAATACTAGGTAGTGTAGTTCGATGGGCAACTTTGATTTGCCTTTCCAGGGAAGTTCATTTCTTCAAGTCTCTTCTCTCCCATAACGAAAGAATAATCTCATAAAGTACTCACAAACTCTGCGGAAGCGCAAATCTTCCACTTCACGCAACAACGCGTAAATTTTTGTCTAACAGTTTAAACTTGCTGATGGAGTATGATAAAGGATGTACAAATAAGTAAATCGCAGCAGTTAAGATGATTACTTTTAAAAATATTAAAACTGTAAAAGAATGACTGCGAAGAAGCTTCTTACTGAGCAATTATGAAGAAAATTTAAATAGAGACAGGTATTGCATATGCACGGTACGAGTTCAGTAAGCTAGATTTTTGTTTACGATTTTTGAACCCCTAAAATGTTTTAAAGTAAATCAAAGCGGGCATTCTGAAAAACGGTGGAACATCACTAGTCCGTGTGTTATGACCAATTTTCTGTTAACTTGAAGCGCTTCTTCTACCACAGATTTTTCGATGTGAGTGTAAATACCGTGGAAGCTTGAATCTCCCCCCGCATATTTCACAGGAGTAAGGTCGCTTGCTGCTGTGTCGTGCTGCATGAATCTTCAACAAAGATGGTTTAGTAAAGGCTGAATCACAGTGCTTACACTTGAATCTCGCCGGCCGGGTATGCAAGCGGATGTGGTTGTTGAAGCTAGGCTTCTTGTCAAAAGTCTTATTACAGTACGGACAATTGAGTTCACTTTTTGGTTTCACGATGGGGTGCTCAGAGTTGGGTCGTTCAGAGCTGGCGTGCTCAGAGTGGGCGCTAGCTATATGACGTGACTTGTGATGCTTCATGAAATACCGATTCGGGCAGTAGTCGCAAGCGTACGGTCTGCTAGCAGTTTTGCCAGCACACTGGTGAGCAATAAGGGAAAATGATTTGCGAAAAGTTACCCCGCATTGATCACATGTACGTGCAGGTTTAATCACTCTGGTTAGACTTTTTCTCACTTCAGTATTCTCTTGGCACGATGGTTCCACCTTAGAGTTAATTGGATCTCCATGGGCTTTTACCCGTGGCTGTTTCTTCGGCTTCACCACCACATCTCCCTTTCTGTAAACGGACTTACAGACCACCGTTGCATTATGTCGTCTAAGTACACGTTTCGTAGCAAAGTGCTTCTTGCAGTAGGCACATCTGTAGGGCTTGTTTTTCGGGTGGAGCTGTTGATGTCGCAACATATTGGCCTTCTGTGTAAACTGCAGCCCACAATACTGACAACAGAATGGTTTTTCCCCGGTATGCACGCGAACGTGTTGTGTTAGCTTTGTCCTTGTAAACATCTTGCAGCAGTACGGGCAAGGATAGACAGTGACGTACTTCTGGGAAATCTTCCTGTGGGCTTTCACGGGCAAGCTCTTTCGTAACTTGCTTGGCTGAACTGCTTCACCGGCACCACCGCTTTCGCCTGCCACATTTTCGTTTTCCTTTCCCTGAGGATTGTCGTCTCTCACACTAGGCAAGACGTCCGTCTGTTCAGAAAGGCTTGCACGTCGTTTTCTTGGAGGCGATACTGAATCCAAAACACTTTTGTTTTCTGTAACTGAAACAACATCAACAGGTTCGTTTTCTTCTTCATTTGAAACATTTGGCAATTCAGAGACTTGAGTAAGTACAGCTTGCTCTTCTGGAAGTCTTGCACGCAATTTCCAACACTTGACTCTCTTCATGTGCTTCCTCAAGTTGGAGCGACAACTGAACGAGTTAAAACAACGTGGACATGTGTTTTCTTCTGCTGCAGTTTCAGCCTTGTGCACCTTCATGTGTGAGTTGAGTGCCAGCTGATGGTTGAAAGTCCTCAAGCAAATGTGACAGGAAAATGGAGGCAGGATTTCAGTACTGCGCACACTCTTCTGTAAAGCGGCATCCATGGCGGGCCTTGAACTGACCTTCTGTTCACGCCGATGAGTTCTCATGTGAGAGTTAAGCGCTCGATGATGCGTGAAATGCATATTACATATAGAACAACGGTACTTTGAGCAAGTGTTCATTTCAACGTGCCGTTTTTTCTTCCTAATTGTGTTGAATGCCATGTCGCATTTAGAACACTTGTACGGCTTTTCGCCCGTATGAAGCCGAATGTGGACCACCAGGTTGGACGTGGTGGAGAACTTCTTGCGACAGTAAGGACAAAACCCTTTCTTTGCCTCTCGGTGGAGCATATTTGTGTGACTTGCTAGCAGTTCTTGGGTTGCAAAACTTTGAACACAATACTTACAGCGAAACTCTTTCCCCTCGTCATCTGCGACAGTTTCTGGAGGAGAAGGAGGTGGCGAGGGTAGCTTTTCTTCCACGGGACGCCGTTCCTTTGCATCCTTACAGAGGTGAACATTCATTTCCCATGCTGTTGTGAACACTCCTTTGCAATAACTACAGCTGTACAATTCTAAAAAAAAAAAGAGAACAGAAGATCAAATAAAGTATTGTATGACAACAGCTATGCCTTCCGTCAAACACATGCCTTAAAAAACAAATAACTAAAACCAGGGTTCCTGCACTTCCCAAATTTAGGGCCTTTTTAAGACTTTTTAATGCGGAAACGTGGATAAAACGTACCCAGACTTCTTCCACTGACTTGCACGCTCAGCAGATAGGAATAAACAAACAACATGCGTCGTTCATCCGATTGAGTATCCCAATAACACACCTTTTGCTGTTCATTTACGCAGACTGTACATTCATTAACGTCAACAGTTGAAACTATACGGCGAATAAACGTTCATCAGCACTTCCGTGAATTTCATTTACGCGAGCAAACATTCAATAACGCTATTTGCATTATACCAACATTCAATAGCATCAACGGACGAACAATTGCACCTTTGGACAGTCAAAGGTAACAAGTATACTTTCAATCTCGCAAAAAAAAAAATCATTAACACCAATAGAACATCAATTGCTATGTACGTCAATCAATGGCGTATTAGAGAAAACAATAGTGCAACTTGCATAGAGACGCACAATCAACTGCACCTTTATACAATCGTTCGCACGAAGCAGTCAATCATTAACGTAAACTGACAAACGTTTGTATTTTTAGAATAAACATGGAAAAAAAGTATTCATTAAACATATTTATCAAAGTAAAATGTATTTTAGAATACTGAACAAGAATACAAGAGCATGTATAAAATCTTTTGAATTTTATGCAACTTTCATGCACAATATTATTTTTGTTAAAACAGATACAAATCAAGAACATCAGAACACAGTACGCTTTCGCACTAGAAGGGGTAGCGCGAATTGTCCCTTAAAAAAAGTTCTCGAAATCTTGTCATCATTTTTGGCAGTTCTCGATTTTTTTAATATTTTTTCTAAGTTTCGCAGTATCGGATTTTCTCACAAAATTTCTTGCATTCTCGGCGTTTTTGGCAGAGTTCGAAATCTCTATTTTGTTTAAATTGTTTGGTTCCTCGGTATTTTGTACATATGTAAGTCTCGGTCTCGCATTTTTCGTACTGTAACATCTCGGTCTCAGATGTATTAATTAATTTAGTCTCGGTCTCAGATGTATTAACTACTTTAGTCTCGGTCTCTGATTTTGAAAAGGCCGACTCGGCATCTCCGAAAGTCTCGAACTTGCGTACCATTTGCTACGCCTACTGGAGTGAGAAAGATCCGAAGAAAATCACGCCACCAAGAACAGAATCTTGCACTTGAACAGCGACAATACATATTCGAGTTTTTCGATTAAATTAACGATTGCCGCTACCATCCGATGGAACCGATCAACGGTAAGAGGCGCCGCTGCACGATATTTGCGAGAGGGAAAGCGGGTCGCGGAGAGACCACGATCGGAGGATTAAATCATCTGTAGAGTGTACATAGATGATAAAATGGGAAACTGTTTGAATAAAAGAAAATTGAACGCGAAATTTACAAAACGTTAAAGTACATTGAACTGGAACGCGAAATTTACAAAACGTTGAAATACATCGAACTGAAATTGCAATTCTGAATTTTCTTTTTCCTTAGTTGATTGTTACTTCTTCACTATAGTTTGTCAGTTCACGTTAATGATTGACCATTCGTACCAACGATTGTATAAAGGTGTAATTAGTTGTGCACCTCTATGCAAATTGCATTATTGTATGTCTCTAACACGCTACTGATTGTCGCACAAGGCAACTGATTTTCTATCGGTGTTAATGATCTTTATTTCAAGAGATTGAAAGTATATACTTGTTATCTTTGATTGTCCAAGGGTACAATTGTTTGTCTGTTGATGCTATTGAATGTTCGTATAATGCAAATAGCGTTATTGAAAGTCCGTTCGCGTTAATTAAGTTTATGAAAATGCTAATGAATATGGATTCGCCGTATAGTTTTAGCCGCTGACGTAAATGAATATATATGTTGCGTCAATGAATAGCAAAAGGTGTACATAAAAATTTAGGTTTTTTCTCAAATTTAATGTATTTTAAGTCCTAAGGGAGCAATTTTACCAAATTTAAGACTTTTCTTGAATTTGCAACGAGACTTACAACTTAGTGCATGGGGGGACCCCTGAAAACAAATTACATGTATACATACCACCTTCTGAATGGGTTTTCACGTGCTCTCTCTTTGATTCCAAATCGCTGAAGTTCTCTCCACATCGTCTGCAGAAGAAAGGGAGATTCTTGTGGTGTACCCGTCTGTGCTTGTTGAGAGCGCCATTGGTTCCATAGTGTTTGTTACACAATGTGCAGTGGTGGTTCCTGGTTTGTGTGTGAACCACCATGTGGTTGACGACTGCCATTCTGTTAACGAACTGCTTACCACAAATCTAATCATGAAAAGCAAACCAAAGGTGGCTTTTAGTTAAGGCATCAGAGTAAAATTTTGAAATCCACTTGTCCATCAGACAACCATCATAGAGAATGTGGTTGTCCGAGACCCAAAAGTGCTTGTCCAAAAAGATTTGTTCAAGCTGTATCTAGAAATAAAATCAATTCAACGTGTGGCTTTTGGTGTATTTCAATGTATAGCAACGTTAATTGTGAACTATTTACAAGGGTAAAAATGTTATTAAAGATTAAAAAAACCCGAACATTTTCGACTTTATTACAAGTAACTCACCTTACACCCAGTCGCTGCAGATACGATGACTTAATTGACTCAATTTTTTCTTTTTGATGACATTAATTGAAGCCTTGTAAGTAATTTTTTCTTCTAAACCTAAAGCGAATACCATGCACATTGAACTTGTGGGGCACAAAATAGCTTGCTTAAATCGTAAATCCTTCTTTTATTTGTCAAGTTAAGGGTTTGCTGTTATTAGTGTTAGATATATTTCAATTCTACTGCAACTTGAAGTCAATTTTCCTGTTTCTGTAGTTTAGACATCAGAAATGTGCTTGTCCCACGGACAAGTCATGTTTAAGATTTACATGTCCGAACTAAATTTCAACTTGTCCTGGACAATCGGACATAGGTTTTGGCGCACCCTGGCATGAAGTGCGATTTGAGATTACTATTTTTTATTAAGAAACGACGCCAACGGCGAGTGAGGAGTGAAACGGCTAGGCAATCCATTTACTAGAGCGGAGCTAAACTTTTTATAATTTATCAAAAACAAAAGTCAAAGAAATTTATTCCACTTTATAATAACTATAAATTAAAGCTAGGGCTCGTTAAGACGCCAGTGTTTGTACACTGAAAGGACTCTCATTGTAAAATAAACACTACTACAACGCGCGCTTACCGAACAGATTCTAGACTCAACATTCAAGTCTTTCCGGACCTTCGGAACACACTTATGCTGATTAAGTTCCCCACAGGTTTTGAACACCGCATTACAGGTCTCGCACTTATATTCTCTCTTGACGCGTTTGTGAGTCTCGCAGTGGGCCTGGTAGTTTCCTTTTGTCCTAAACCCCTTGCCGCAGCTAGTACATGTGTAAGGTTTGCTTGCAGTTGAGTGCGCTGTTATGTAGTGTGTCTTAAGGAGCTGTCGGCTGACGAAAACTTCTTCACACAACTTACACCTACAGAATTCAAAAGAAGGAGCCAAGTTTATACACGAGTCACAGTGCATTACAAAAAATATTTGGAATTTAATTTTTGGACATTAAATTTCGGACAAAAATTTTCCGACATTATTGCCGGTAAATTTTGGATCAAGTTAACGCAAACCCAGGGGAGAAACTTGCTGACTTCCAGGAATCCATCATTGTATCAGAAGACGATGGACACATTATAAAACTACTTACTAAAATGAGTTCCCGACCCCACTAGGCCTCAAAATCTTGTGAGATCAAGTTAGTAATTATACATAATTTCAAAGCTTTCAAACACTAATGTTGGGAAGATAATTTCTTCGGATTATTAAATTTTCGGCCCTTTTTTGTTTGTCCGAAAATCTAACAGTACGAATATTTTTGTTATTTAAGTATCATTAAATTTCAGAATTCTAGACATTGAAAAACATGTGAAGAAATATTGGGAATGCGGACTTTGAGTTCGGCGCACCCACTGGAAAAGAAAACGTTCACATTTACCGGACGTTTCGTGAATCGGAATAGGAGTTAGAAACTCGCTCACTCGAAGACTTGTTTGTTTTTCGATGCTTAATGCTGTAGATTCGGAGTTAAACCGTTCGTCCGCAGTTACAAGTATTTTTTACGCTGCTTATGATTTTGTGTAACTAATGTAGTACTTTGGAATAATCAAACATCATAATGCCATAGAAGCTTCAATGTAAACAAAAAAGGGCTGTGTATTTATGAGATGCGTTGCAATCTTTTGCACCCTGTTTTCTTCAGTGACGAAAACTTGATTAGATATTCTAATCTAGTAAGATATGACACTAATATATCGAGTTTCAATTCAATATCAAACAACTGACCAAATTAATAAAAATTTGCTTTTATTCTCTTCAATCGCCAACCACTACTTCTTTTACGGCGGCCATGTTCTCAATTAGTTTCAAAATTAAAAAAAATATATTTGTACTCTCTGTTCCAGACATATATACTACATACACACATCACTTCACTGATTTTTACACATAACTTTACACAAAAAGAACAATTTGATAGGTTTACTGAACTGCTTGCACAAACACCAAGAACCAAAAATTGTGATGGCCAAAAAGTAACATTCCCAAATTTCTGACAACTTCAATTCCAAATTCCCTGCAGGTTAAAAGAGCCTTTAAAACTGCCGATACTTTGCTTAAAGGGATATTACTAGGAAGACAGAGGGCTCATAACAAAGATCTGCCAACTGCCAAATTACAGGTCTCAAAAAAAAGAAACCATTTTGTACTGATTTGCAACAATAAGAATGAAGGCAGCCCAATCTTTTTTCTATTCCTAGAGCTGTTCTTCGACTGCCTAGCTTAATTTTCATGAACATGTAGTTATTTGAAGTTAGAAAAAAGTGTTCCGCAAATTTAACGCTTAGAAAAAATTTCGGAGTCACTGATGGGATCGAATCTGCAACCCTCAGATTATTGGTCAGATGCTCTACCCACTGAGCTACACTTACTGTACATTGGGAGCTGAGTCACAGGGTAAGTTCTTGTCTCTTCCCACTTGACATGCGTCTTGGAACTACTCACTTGATATATGTCCAATAGTATATATGATTCTAGTCCTGAAATGATTCCTTATGGAAGTTTCTAACTTGATTATAAAGTTAGAAGGAAAGTACTCCACAAGATTTTATAACATTCTGACTCAAGGAGTTGCAGGACAACAGACAATAGGGCTCAAGGTCTCCTTTGAGGCCTGCCACCAGGGACCTATGGTTTAACATCCTTATCCGAGAAGATGCAAAGATCTAACCATTTGCAGATGTTAGAGCAAAGGCAGCACCTTCTCCTCAGTTATTTTTAAGATCCTGAGTAAAGGTCCGGCACGGAGAATTGAACTCGGGCTTCCCTCATGGCAGACTGGTGCCTTACCAACTGGGCTATCAAGGCAGCAGTTAGTTGAATGCTTAGAAAAGATAGGACTGTCTGAGCACCAAACACTCAGAAATATTTCCTGAGCAATCAGCTTTTGAAGCACTTTCCTTTTTATATAACCAAGTTGCAAACTTTCTATGGAATCGTTTGAGGTATAATAGTTATGTGAAGTTTTACCAGAGTATGCATACCTTGCGACCTTAGAAACAGAAATGCCTTTGTGTTTCTTCCTATGAAAGTTGAGGGAAGATTTCCATAGGAATGTCTGAGCACACACACTGCATTTAAAAGGTTTGGCATTCATATGTTGTGACCCATGTATTCCCCAAGAGAACATGGCAGGCTGACCACTGCCTTTTCCACAGTTATACTTAATGTGTTGCATTAAAGGAGAAGGTCCTGTGAAGGTCTGGTTACACTTGTGACAACGGAACTCTTTACCTAGTACAATCAATTAAATCAAAGAATAAGTGCTTTCACAAAAGAAAAGGAATTAGAATGCTTAAAGAGTACATATAACCTGCACACAAGACCTTCAGACTGTTTCTTCTTTAACCATAATATTACACTTGTCTGAAAAAATTGGGTTTCATGTCCTGAGAGCAGACTCAGACATGCAACTCCTGGTTACTAATCAGGCATGCTATCCATTTGTAGTTAGTTGTACATACTCGACTCATAATGCAAGGGTGGAGAGTTTGAGCCAAGGAAAGTTCATTGTCTTGTGCCCTCAAACAGGACACTTAACTAGACTAATTCCAGTTGACTCAGCTGTATAAATGAGTACCAGTTCTGCTGGAAGCTAACCTGTTAGGGGTTATTGTCCTGTCCAGGGGGAGTCAAAGCACTACAGAAACCAGAGATAAGTGCTGGCCTAATGAGCCACTTGAGCTCAAGAAAGGATTTAGCTTTTAACTATCCATTGTGTCATCAAGACTCACTAGTCACGATGGCAAATCAGGGGGTCAGCCAGGATATTTTGATGGCTGTGAGGATCCACCAGGCCCAAGTTTTCTTCACTTAAGCATTTTTCCAATTGCCCTAGTCACTCTTGCAGTTTAGGCACACACAGTTTGCATAAACTTAAGATCTCTCACTTTTATTTTGGATACTGTTAGATTAAGATTTGGTTCTTGGCTCATATTCACCATTTTTTGCACTTGTCACCAAGGAATGTCTAATTTCATACTTGCCCATGTCTGAAAATGAACATGCCCAGCCAAAATGAAATTTGGTTTTGTTTCATCAAAACATGTTCTGAAACAGACCAACACTGCTTTTTCCTGATCGAATTGAAGCAACAGACAGCTGTTGTTCCAGTAATTTATAAGCAACCAGTTCCTTGCTTCCTTTCCATAATTTACTAACTACACCTTTTCAACTTCATGTTTTCCTTGTTTGGAAATGTTTTCAAGCAGAGCAAAGAAAAATAGGGCATGATTTTTTACTACATTTATTACTATGAGCTGAAACATACAAACCCATTATGACATGGCTGCAAAGCTCAACATCCATAGACAAAAAAACCCAAGAAATTCTGTTTAAGCTGGAAAGCAAACAAATCCAATCTAAAAGTGTAAGTAACCAAGCTTAATTTTCATTCTTACCATTCTCAGACTTTGATGCATTGACTTCCTGCAAAACCTCCATTTCCTTGACATAGTCATTGCCATACCACACCAGTAGTTCTGTCCCCGGTTCAATGGCTTTAAAAGCACGATAATAAATACTTCCATGGTACTGGAAGGCAACAAGGTTCTGTTCTTCCTCGTGTCGCGCACAGTTAATGAACCTCATCCAGTTGCCTTTGGTCTGATCTTTGCCATCTACGACATGGGTGATCTCACCATCTCGCACAATCTGAAACAATACAGTGTAATGCAGTTTTTAGCTTTATAGCGAAATTGTAGAAAACCTGAGGACAGTGTGTATTTGGGTTGTGACAATGCTTATAGTGCTCTACTGTAACACTTCCTTCCCCTGCCATTTTCTCAGCATCTTAGTTCTCCTTAAATAACTCATACAAAATAAGGCACTTTGTAATGAGAAAATGAAAATTGATCAAACATGGCAGACTACATTCAAAAGTAGAATGTAGCAAAATTCCCCTAAACTGGTAACTTGAAAGTTATGGATTTTAGTTGGGAAAGCTATAGGGCTGAAAGGGTAAAAGACTTGACAAAAATTACTACACAAAGAAACAGAGATAAAAAAAAAGATCTTGGAGATGGATTGGACACACACTGAGGAGAGAAGATGGAAACTTTGCCAAAGTTGCACTAGAGAGGGAGTGGAATCCACAAGAGGGATGGAAGAGATGGCGCCCACACAGAGCTGGAGGAGAAGCTGAAGGCAAAAAAACATCTAATGGACAGAATGCAAGAGGACGGCAAGGAATAGGATGAGGTTGAAAGCACTAGTGGAAGACCAATGTTCCAGCTTGGAAAGATGAGGATGAAGAGAGAGAGGGGGAGAGATTAGAGAGACTATACAAAGCAAACTTGTGCATAGTCATTAAGTATTAGCCAACGTCTATCCCAAATTATATTATTTTGATTTCATTTGTCTTTTGGCACAACTGCAACACATTTTTAATTGTACCTGGAGAGAAATTTGTTTCCATACTGCCTCAAAATGAGGGGTGTGTTACCGTAATTTTCAGGCAATTACCTGCACAGTAGATTACCTGCACCACTCATTTTGGCCACAAGAAGAAAAATAAATTATAAGCAGATTACCCACACCGGTAGATAACCCGCACTCAAAAACAAAAGAAAATATGCAAATAAATGTTGGATTTAAAGGGCTCTCCTCGCAATTCCATGTAAAAAGCATAAAATTTCCACATTAAGCTGCCAGTTCAATGGAAAAAGTACACCTCTATCTATCCACAACCTCCTCACTTTTAGGACAAGTTCACATCCAATTTAGAGAAGTTTTCAACTTCACTTAGCTTCGATGAAGTGTTGCATCATGCTATTAAAATCGTTCGGTGCCTTTTTTGTTAGGTTGAGGAGAGGCTGGGGCAAATGCAAAAAAGCTCAGTCAGGGTGAGGTTGAATTGAGCAGATTTGTGAGATATTTATTTAACGCAAGCTTACAAGGTCTTAGGAATCGCTTGAAACAGAAACATACTTTCTTACTCATGACTGTACTGGACTGGTTCACTGATATTCTTGTAAGTGTTTCATTTACAAACGTGCTGGAAATCAGTTTCCTAATTGTGCTGCATCATGAATGAAATGAATTGAAAAGTATCAGCATGATCATAAATCAGCACGTGAAATTGTGAAGTTGACATGAACTGTGTAAACAACGCATCATTCTTTTATGTTAAATACATACCCAATAATTTAGAAATTATCGCATTACCCGCACCTCCATATTACCCACAGCAACATCTAAATGCAGAAAAATTAACTTATTACCCGTGGGCAAATGCCCAGAAATTACAGTATCTTACCTTCAGGATGTAATGCACAGTCTACATAGTTGACTATACTGTTGGGGTTAGAAGCACACTTTAACTACAGTATCATATTTTTAAGTGGATTGAAAAAATTGCTACTGTAAGTTGTTTTATCCAACAAAAAGATGGATTTCAAGCAAAAAAATTGGAAATATGATTAACCCTTGCAAAGAAAATGAGTAAAAAACAATGGAATTTGCATCTTTTTAGTTCTCAGTAGAGGTTCAGTGCTCATGTTACTTGGTGCGTATTTCTGGTATTTTAAGAAAGAAGAAAAATACACTCACATCCCACATATAACCACCATCCATGTCAGATCTTATGTTCTTGAGCAAAATCTTACGGCCGTCATAGGGACCGAACACACTCTTGACAGGAAAATACCTATCCAATGAGAACACTCCACGCCCAGCACTAGGAATCGAGGACTTCTTTATCTTGAGACCTGAAAGGAAAAATCTTAGTTTTAAGTTAATGTACAAGTAGCCTGACAGCTTTGACATTTTAGTTTGAAGGGAAAATTTACAAAACAGGTTCTGTAGAAAAGCACAGGGTTTCAAGAATAGCCAAATGGTGTGGTTCACCTGCTACTCCTTTTGAATTCACAACCGATTAATTTCTAGTAATAGAAAACATTATAAAACAGAGTATTTCCACAATAAAGTTGTAGTTAACAAGACAATGCTTCACCATAAATTACTTTCAATACAATGGTCAAATTTCTTATTATGTTTTTTGATTACAAACTATTCAAAACATTTCAAATCTCTCAGAAGCATCCAAGATCCATTGTTGCAAAAAAGGCTAAACTCTAGTGGCAAAAGAAGATTCTATTTCTCACATTTGAACAGTTTGACTAGTTCTGGGAAACTCAAAATACATACTGCACAAGCTGCTGAACA
>JAOBRD020575219.1:0-16127 GCA_027575215.2 Hydrozoanthus sils | reverse complement strand
GATCTAGGTGGGCCAGGGGGATATGATTTATATTTATATATATAAATCATATCCCTCTGGCCTACCTAGATTTGTTTGGCTACCTGTGGTATGGTGCCTGGATACATTTTAGGGCCCATTAGTCAAAAACCAGACTTTGTATGAAATGCCAAATTCTCCCAATGGTTATGAAGAGGTAAACAGGATAATGTAGGGCGAGTTGATAACTTGATAAATTGATCAAAAGTCATGCACTTTTGTCGCTTTTGCAGTAGACCCTTCAATTGTAAAAATTAAATTATATATACTAGTCTTATCAAATTAAAGTCTAAAGCCCGAAGTTTGTAGCAATTAAAATACCCTAAAATATCAATTATGTTTCACCATGAAAAGATCATTTAGATCATTGAGCAGAAAGGTCTTCATTCTATAATAAGTATTTTCTCTAAGATTCTTTAATAGTCATCCTTACCTTGGCAAACAATAACATTCACTGTTAGGGTGAGAAAAGCTGCAGATTTAAAAATATCACAGGGTGTGATATCAATCCAGAAAAGTGTAAAAATTGTTAATACTGAGTTACAAGTAATGTGACAAAAGCTATCTACAGAATTAAAGTTAATCAGAATTGTTTTCCTTTATAAAGTAATTATTAATAATAAACAATTTGTAAAAAATGAAAAAAATATCAAAACGTTGTTGAGTAGATTAATTTAAAAGGAATATATAGATGGCCTCAAGAGAATTATGAATTCGAACAAACACCAGTTAGTGCTGCTAGAAAGAAAGTAAATTTGGGAAAGATTTCTAAAAAGTTGAAGGGGGGGGGGGGTGTATAATCATTCATTCAAATTATTATCCCCCTACCTAATCTCTTTGCATCAAGATTTTTTGAACACTCAGAGTTTGACAACCTAAAAACTTTTCTGCCCAGGCCTGGGGCTTAAAATAATTTTGTATGGAGGTCATCATGAGGACTTGGCAAACTGATTTTTGTTCAGACATGTCTCATTTTTAGCCAGTCAACACTATGAAAAAAAAGGTTAAGTATATAAATCCCAAAAATATCAATTTTTTAATATACAGCAGAAAATTGTTGAAAAAGCATACTAGACCATTGATAAAGTGATTTTTGTCAACAAAATTACCTGTTTTTGTAAGAGTAAACAGTAAGCGAACATTGTAGAACATTATGAGTTTAACAGCAAATTAATATTGATGCTAGATGCATTGTAACAAGTTAAAAGTAGTACAGATCTATGGAAAAAATTTCATTTAATGATCTTAACAACAGTTTAATGAAAGCGTTAAAGTTTTTAAAAAAATTGAAATATGCGCTTGGCTGGTCAACACGACTGGCAATGGAACATTTTGTCTGGTCAAGTCTCCATTCTGGCCGGACATTGTCCTTTGACCAGCCATTATTGTAAGCCCCACTTCTGTGTGACCAAAAAGAGATGGAGGCGAACTGACAAAAAAATGTCAGCTTGCAAGAGTGTGTGATGATCACAAAGAGAGAAAATTGGAGGTACTAACAATTACTAATACCATCAGCTTGCAAGAGTGTGTGGCATACATGTACTGACAGAAAAAGACATTGTAACCATCAGCTCATGAGAATGTGTGACAGTCACAAAAAGAAATTGTAGGTACCCATTCAAACCATCAGCTCACAAGAATGTGTGACAGTCACAAAAAGAAATGATGTAGGTTCTGATCAAAAACATCAGCTTACGAGAATGTGTGACAGTCACAAAAATAAATTGTAGGTACCCATTCAAACCATCAGTTCATGAGAATGTGTGACAGTCACAAAAAGAAATGACGTAGGTACTGATGTAAACCATTAGCTCACGAGAATGTATGAAGTCACATACCCATGCGTTAAAACTATCACTATTAGTTCGTGAGAATGTGTGACAGTCATGTTTGCAAGCTGGTTTGAGTTTTAATTAGCTATAGAAAAGCCACTCATTTGAAAACTCAACATCATGATCAGTTCACAGTACTTTAAGTTGTTCTAACCTCGCTGCTACCATTTATGAAATAGGAATAAAATGCACCAGCCAGCAAAAAAGAAGAAAGAAAGCAACCGACCCATAAAGTAAACAGAATCGTGTATTACTTATTGATGATGCCCTGCGGCGACAACATAACATAAAACCTTTTTTTTTTGCAAACGGTAAAAGGATTTGCCTTCATCAACTTAAAAACTACTACACACGAAACTTTACTAATAGCAAAGTCTCCCTTTTAGTTCAACACGTGGACCACATAGCTCTGCCTTATTTATTGTCTCTATCCGTCTACAGCACTCGGCATATACATATCGCGCAGCTGTTGCGTTTTGTCACATACATCATCGATCGAACAATAATCCAGCAGTGTCTTAACACCAAGTGACCAACTTACGGTAACACGGTACTGGGTTTGTTGTTTTTTTTCAAACCATAAGGTTTAAAAACAGTTACGCTTACCACAAATTAAAGCTTTTCCAAATCTGAACGCCATTTATAGACGTATTGGTGTATAGAAGAAACACCCAAGTCGTTCCAGCCGTTCAAATCTCGACCTGGGCAGGATCCATTCTCGTTCCCAGAGCCCATCGCTTCTCTTAGCCGTCGGGGCATTGGCACGAAAAAAGGATGGGCAGGTACATACGAGTTATAGACTGGGACCGAGTTGAGTTACAGAACGTATTTGAAAATTTTCAATCTCTCGACGAGTTAAGTGTCCAGTAAAATGTATTCATATAAACCCTAATTCTCTTCTCTGGATTTTGTTTTAAGGGGCACGTAATTGTTGAAAACTTTGCACGCTTTCGCCATGTACTGTAACTCAAAGTTGGTTTTTGTTGGTAAGTTGTATATAGATGTGCGTCACTGTGTACGCAGTGGTGTGCACATTTACAGTACTAGTGCTTGTCAGTCGAATTTTTTTATGAAAATATTTATCATCCATATAGATTGAATGAAGCTTAAAATTTCTTTCAAGTATGATATATGTGTTTGTTACATGTAAACACAAAGCCTTCCTTCAGATATTACGATAAATGTTTGTACAGGCTTTTTTTGTAAGAACCAACTGTTGAACTTGGCCGCCAGAGGCTCATTCTTAATTTTTCTGGTGATATGAGCCCTCAAATTGTTCTTATTGCTATGTGCGGGTTATGTCGGCTAAAAACTAAACCTAAGGTTTTGCAAAGTATGCGTGTATTGGATTTGATCGGTTCAGCCCCGCGGCTTCATCGTGGATTCGCTTAGTCATTTCTCGGACGCGATTTCCAGTATTAACATAAAACTGCGAATCATTTCTTATATTCATTCTGTACTGTTCAGTTAAAGATTGAGGTTCGTGCGGTACGGGTAATTATATATAAAGTGTTGAAAAATTAGCTATCAGCTTATTCTTTATATATATATATATATATAAAATAATTCGTAAATTTTGGCCGAGCTGAGCCTAGTTCTTTAAAATAGTTCGTATATGAAAAAGCGTACGTGTACAAATGGGTTAAATACAAAATTCACAACTAAAAGTGAAAACTCACAACTAAAAATGACTAAAGAGCCTTTTTTTCTGTTTATCTGAACTTGTAGTTGAATGGTGTTTGCCGGCTACTTGAACACTTAATTAGTCCTTTTGGTTTTTAAGTCAGATCTAATTTCTTCTTAATTAGTTTAAATATTTGGTCTTTGAGTCAGATCGTTAAATATTGAACACACACAAACTAAATCATACTGTATTTTCAAGGGTACTGATCGTGAGAACTGATCAAACAAAGTGAATCATTTTTCTCAAATTTGTTGAATGAAAAGCTTGGGTTGTAGTTGAGAGAACTTGCCAAAGCAAACTATGTTGAAATGGTTAACTACTAAAAAAATGGTTAACAATGCCCTTACAAGTATTGTTACTGCATTAATGGGGGTTGGGTACTGCCCCACTTCAGTATGCATGGGTATGATACTGGGCACTTGACATATTTTTTTAGGGGTCACAATGGGTAATTTGGTATTTTAGGGGTTTTCAGAGAAAGATCAAGGTTATTTTAGAAAACCTCTGTTTTTAGGGTGTAAAACTAAAATGAACATACACAAAGTGTTACTTTTCAGCAGTTTTTTCCTGCCTATTTTTAAACTCAATGCAATGAAGCATTTTTTTAGGAACAAAATTTTTGCACTTTGGTATTTTTTTAGGGCATTTTTTCGCATTTCACCCTCCCCCCCAGATTACAACCCTTCCATGTTTTATATATAGCCCATGATCATGATCATTTTAAACCAGTGTGCAGGGGCAGATACAGGGGGTACATTGATTGGATTTCCAACCCCCTTTTTACACTACCGAAGAAAAATAAAACAGAAAGATACAATTTATCAATAGTTTGTCACTGAGTGATGACAAAACAGGCAAAATGTTCGCAAGTTTACAGATAATCAACAGTTTTAGAGCATGTGAAGTACTGTTATTGATGTGCAAAGAATGTATATGCAAAACGCACACAGCTGGTTGAGAGGCACTCAACACTCGAAACCATATTCGGATTGTATGCATTTATTTTCATCACACTGAATGAAATCTCATTTTTGTGAGCCGTCGAGTGATGATTGCTTCTTTCTGAATGATAAGAAATGGAGCTTAGATGGTAACCAGATTGAGGCAAGCTATGAAGAACTTTAGACACATCTACAACTTTGTCTGTGTGGAGATGTTACAGCCCACATAATATGCTGATCAAGTTGTCTCTTTTCATCAAGGTCGCTAAGTTGTAGATGTATATTTTTGCTTCAAAAAGATTGAAGATGTCTTTAATTGTCACTTTTACAATGGCATTCATGCTGAAATTGGCATGAATATCCACCTCCCATTTTGAAATCCTGTATCCACCCCTAGGCCTGGTGTGTGACCAAATTTCTGTAATGTATTTCACTTCAAAGGCTCAATCTCAGTCTTTTTCCTATAACCTGTTTTATTCCTTCCAGCTTTTATTTAATTATATCACCACTTTACTGCATCTAATTTTTTATTCACCTTTTATTGCAGGGGTTCTTGCTTGTGCAAGCAGTTGTGTAATGCTTTCTGAAGGTAAGGCTGATATTTAGCTTGTGTTAGTGCACAGTGCATTTGGTTTACACTGCCTAATGCTTTCGTCAAAATCTAGGTGAACAGACTAACCTACTTTAATTTGCAATCAATTTATAAGTTGGTTGTTTGAATTATCACCTTTCTGGGAAAAAGTTTATAGGTGTGATGTTTCAAATACTATCATTGGATCAAATTGCCATGAACTTTTTAAACTGATATCCTAATATGATAGTACATTAATGTAAAACTATATAGCCGCGATTATCTATAGACAGAATAGTATGATGAAGTTAAACACAATTTTAGCTTTTTTAGAATAAAAAAACATTCTTCCCTATAACCGATTGAGAGCCAGTTTATATTAGCTATATAGAGTTTTTTCTAAACATCAAGTTTTGAGTTATATGTTAGTACTCACCTTGAAATTATGAGTTTTAAAAATATTTGGATGTTTTTGTCTATAACGTTTATCTCAACATGCATGTCAAAAATATTTTGTTCAGTCAAATCAATATCTAGTCAATTTTTTATACTTTGCCATGTGATTTCAAATCATAAACTACAAAGCTGCAATGTTTTGTTTTAATTCAGTATTGTTACATTGAGGGTATGCTTTACTCATCCATGGCCAGGATGTAGGGGATAACAAAATCTTTCCCTTCTATGGTGGGGCATGTATATTTTGTGTAGATACTAATAAAATAAATTATGCAGTTGAACCCCCCAAGATGGACACCCAGTAAGATGGACACCTTTATAAAAGGGCACCAAACCTTGGTCCCTGCTGTGCACTTTCTCATTTATTTACTGCATTTTAAGTCTCTATATGATGGACACCTCTCTAAGACAGACAGTTAACGTTGGTCATGAAGCTAAGGTGTCCGCCCTAGAAAGGTAATGACTGTAATGCATCAACAATGGTTTTCCTATAGAAGGGTACTTGATCTGTATTTGTTCTGTACATTAAATGGAACAATGGAAAGAATAGCATACAACCCATTGGTGCAATTGATAAAAGTAGAAATAACTCTATTCTGATATATTGACATAAAACAATTGAGTGCTCTATTCAGCCATAAAAACATGGCTAGCAAAATTTTTTTGGACCAGGAACAGGCCCCCAGATGTTGCTAATCTTGTTGTTGTTGTTTAGGGGTAACATTTCTTAAAAAAACCCTTAGGGCTCCATCAGTTTGCATCATATCGCTTCTTTTTTTTTCGGTGCACGAACGAGCAAGATGAAACAAATCCTCCAATCAGGTTGGTTCCCTGAGCGGGCAGAATTTTACTATCTTGCCCGTGGTCATGCAAATACCAACAGTGACTTCGTGACAAGCAAAGATGACTAAACTTAAAAGGTTCAGATATTTGTTAGTATTGCAAGTCTTAGCTTATAAAGCGCTAACATTTGGAAACAGTTTTTGAATTTTTTTTGACATAATATCTGACGAATAAAGTTTTCATAGAGACAGTGAATTTTATTATCCTGCTAAACAAAGACAGTATGAACGTAAGGCCTTTAAAAAGAAAAAAACAACACGAAAACATGAGAAAAACTGTGCCCTCTGTCTAGGTACAGACCTCAGCCTTTGGCCTTGGTCCTTACATGAGAGCTCTGGCACAGTTTTTTTTCAATACGGACCTACCGGCCAGCAAATAACATATATATATATTGCATCATATTGCGATAAAACTTCCCACAACAACCTTAAGGGATATTTCCCATTGGTTGACAGAGTTAGATTTTGATTTCTGGATTTTTAGAGAATCTATGAGCAATTTTAGATTTGCGTCGCACACATATTCAGAATTAATATGTATAGCCCAAGAGGATTAAAAGAACTAAAGCCCTGTCAGTTTTTCTAGATTTTTAGAGAATTTACGAGCAATTTTAGATTTGCACCAAACACATTGCAGTTCAGCAGTATTCACAATTAATATGCATAGCTGAAGCCAGCTAAAAGAGCTAAAGTTCTGCCTGTTCACATCATAAATATTGTGATAAATCTTCCCACAATGAACCTAAGGGATATTCTCCATCAATTGACAGAGTTAGATTTTTGATTTCTGGATTTTTAGAGAATTCATGAGCAATTTTAGATTTGCGCTGTACACATTGCAATTCACAGTATTCAAAATTAATTAATATGCATAGCTGAAGCTGACAAAAAGAACTAAAGCTCCATCAGTTTGCATCATATTGCGATAAAACTTCCCACAATAACCCTAAAGGGATATTCCCCATTGATTGACGGAGTTAGACTTTTGATGTCTGGATTTCTAGAGAATTTACAAGCATTTTTACATAACAAGTGCTGTACACATTGGAATTCACAATATTCAAATTAATATGCATAGTGCTCAGAGGCTGACTTAAGAACTAAAGCTTCATCAGTCCATATCAGATCACCATAAATGTTTCACAGTGATAATAAGCAGAAATTTCTATTGACTGATCGACTGAATTTGACTTCTATTTTTGATTGAGGGAATCTACAAGCAATTCTTGATTGTACCATACAACACAAATCTTATTAATATTCATTGAGAGAAATCAAGTTAAAACATTGTTATACATTTTCTTTGTTTTCAACAATAATGATCATGACTAATGTGGTCGTGATCCTTTGACTTGAGCTACTTTAGTGAATAAATAAAGCACACAATTTTTTGTCAGACACGATGACTGCACATGCAATACAGCAAATATTGCAACTGCAGTCAGGACGGTCAACGAAATAAGAATCAGTGTATGTACAGTGTATGGAAATCAAATGTACAGTGTATGGAAATCAAATGTAAATTAAAAGCTGTCAAGTAAAATGTATGCGCGAGGGAATAAACCAAAGTACAGGGTGTATAGATTTCAAACTAAAGTAGCCTTTGTTGTTACTCATGACACAAAACTGTGTTTGAAGAGTAATTCTAGCTGTCCATTACACATTGTACAAATATATTGTGATGTACCAGTTCCTGGCCCCGTATATACGTAGTACAGTCGTACTTGTTTGTTCAAAAAGAAGTGCTCAGAGAAAAGAGCTGTGAGTGAGTTTCTATTCTCACACATTCATGCAACAGAGCAAGCTTTCAAGCAAGTTTTATTGCATTTGAGCAAAGTGAGACCGCATACTTATATGTATATAAATATATTATTTGTTTATATAGTTAATTATATATCATTTCTTTCTTTTATAAAATTAGCCAAACACAGCTGATAATTTCCCTCAGTGATGTAGGCAGATACACTCTAGAGTGCTATGTACACCCCAGCCAATCAAAATGATGTTATTTCTACTTTATCATATAATTATGTAGTATTTATATATTAAACTATATGCTTTCTTACTAGGTGGATCATGTGGTCCAAATATCATCGGCTCAGAGGAACTTGTTGCAAACACAACAGATCAGCTTCTTTTGTTCAAGTATTTAAGGCCACTTTCATACAATACAACAGAACAGAATGTCAGGCCAGAATATATTAGACCACTGTCATACAATATGACCTGCACATGGACCATTATGGCTCCAGCTGGCTCTTTGGTTAGCTTAACGTTGACACACTGGTCCTTGTATCACAAAAAAGATGAGAACTGTTTGCCAAGGGAAAGCATTACTGTGTTTGATCAATTAAGCAATCCAATGTACTATTTTTGTTTTTCACATGGTCAGTTACAAGCTTATAAAACAACAGTGCACTTCTCTACTGGTCGCAACTTGTCATTGTTGATAAAGACAGACCAAGTTTATATTGGCCAAATCATCATTAATTACAAAGCCATACAACCAACACCAGGTAATTAATTTGTAGTGAGAGTTTAGCGGGAACTTTTTTCTGTTGTTGCAGTCATTTTATTTTAAAGTGCCTAGCAATGAATTTAAATACTTTGTCACCTCAGTAGATAGACCTAGCTAATAGGCCTAGGAATAAATAATGGTGAAGACATTTTGGCAAATTATTTTATGGTTCTCGAGATACTAACATTGATTAATTTCATATTTTCAACTGATGATATGTCACCAGATGGACAGACAAATTTTCAAATTTTTGAATTCTGTTGCCAATCCACAACCTTCAGATGAGTTAACAAGCCTAACTTGGACTGATGATGTATCTTGGGGTTTTCTTAAGAACTGTTAAAAATTTTCATTGTCATGGCAACAAACTTGGTTCCAGGCCCCCATTTGTAAAAAAAAATTTTTTGCTATTCAAAGAACTTTCACCAAGCATGGTTAAGAATAGAATTTATTTGTAATACATAGTTGCACAACTTTGTGTTTGATGAAAAAACTTCATTAATTAAAAATTCTCATTTAGATGGCTGGAACATATATTGGCAATGAAAATTAGTAACTATTCCCAAGATACATCATCCGCCTAAGTTTGGCTTAAATTCACCTAATTAAGGTTTATATGGATTTGCAGCAGATTTCAAGAAAATTGAAAATTTGCATGCCCATCTAGTTACGTTATCAGTTGAAAACATTAAATTAATATCTTGTTCACGAGCCATAAAAGATTTCGATAATTTTTTTCACCCCTGTTCCTTATTTAGCAAGGTCCATCCACTGAGATTACAAAAATCTCATGTCGTACACACTGAGAGAATGTGTTTGCATGCATTTACAGTAGTTGAGTAAGTAAAAAATTATCTTCTGTTTGTCCAAGGTCAGGATACCATTCCTGGAGGGGTAGGTATGTCCCTCTATTAGTATGTGAGGGGTGCTTGTCATTTTTGTAGGGGTCAAAGTCAGCATCTTGGTACTTTTTAGGGTTTTTATTTTAGAAAAAAACAAGACTGATTTAGAAAAAGGGTAATTTTTTAAGAGGTGCAAAAATAAAACGAGTATGTTTTTTTGCAGTTTACTCAGGACTGCTTTTTGCAAAATTGATGCTATGAGGTGTTCTTTAAAGAAGAAAATTTTCTCGTCCTGGTATTTTTTTAGGGTACACATTCTCTCATTTCCTGACAACACCATGTTTGTTGTCTGTGATTTGCTTTAAATTTCATAGCACATAACAAGCTTAAGTAAGAGTGGCATATCCTTAAAAATGTGCATGTGTTTTGTGATATACATTTTTACGAGAATGATGGTCTAATTGCTCTTTTTTATTTTTGCAGTTGTGTCAGAAGCATGTAATTCAAGCAAATTTACAGAGGTTAAGATACCAGAGAAAACTGTTTTATCTATTGCTAGTCCCAATAACTCTCAAATATCTTCCCATACACAAGCAGGAGCTGTTTGTAAGTGGAATTTAACTGCTCCGAAATTTCATACTATAAAGCTGTGGTTTCCGAGTGTGTGCAAAGGAATCAAAGTTATTGACCCGTCAAAAACCATTAATCAAGCGCTCCGAATGCCAAACTGCTCTTCTACCAGCCCCTCTATCATTTATTCAAGTGGACGGAATCTTTTAGTGGAGTTTATAGTGGATAAAAACCTCGCGAACGAATTTTTGGCATTTTTAATTGCTGTCAAAGTTCCCCCATTTCCATATTCATGCTCAAGGAACCTTGGCGATACCATGCTTTTGAAGAATTCTTCTGGTGTTTTGGCAAGCACTGAGTACCCCCAACCATATCCAGCTTATTCTCGCTGTAAATGGGAAATCAAAGTTCCTGAACCTTATAAGATAATTAAACTCACATTCAAATCATTTTCGCTGGAACACAGTGAAAGTTGTAAAAAGGATTACTTACAGGTGACAAATGTTGAACGCTATGTTGATAAGGTTCTTGGAAAATTCTGCGGGAGCACAAAACCACTTCCAGTGTTTTCGTCAACGAATGAGATGTATTTGAATTTTCGTTCAGATGCTGACATCACCTCAACAGGGTTCGAAGCAATCTATGAAGCTGTTAATGATTGTAAGTAAGAGTCAGATGCTGTTTCACATGATCCAACTTTAAGCGCGACTTTTCACACAATGATGTTGCGCGAAAAGTTGACTGCGGTCGTATTACATGGTACCGTAGCCGACTTTCTGCACAGTGTTTAGCTCGGCAACGCGTTGCAGGCTCTTGAAATGGTTTCAAAAACTTTTAACACAAAATAACGAATTGTGAGAAAGTTGGCTCGTGTAACATGTCACGCCAACGCAACATTGTTGTGCGAAAAGTTGCCGGTGCTAAAAGTTGGATAGTGTAACACCACCTTTAAAAGAAGTTTTTGAATCGCTTAAGGGAAGCAGATAATTTTGTTTAAAACTTAAGGTGAATGAAAAAACTGAAGTACTGTATAAAGTATTGTTAACAGAGGACGCCTGTCCTGTAAGGTGGGAACCTGGGTCCAGTTTTGGAATTGACAATTTTTTTTCAGTGGAAAATCTAAACAGAATTATACAAGAACTGACAACCTTAGCTTAGAGAAGAATATTACTGCATAGATTTTAGCTTAACCCAGGGTTAAAGTTCACCAGCTTTTGAACACTGACCAAACCCTGAGTTTTTCCCACTCTTATGACTTAACTGAAAAGCGCCAGTGCCAACGTGGAAGGAATGAGGAGACGGGATAACTCACCATTAACACCGTACATGCTAAGCAATGAAGTTAAAGTGTCTATATTGCCAACCGCAATTTTATCGGTTTTGGTATCTCTAAAATGCGCAGCTAGTTATTCTTAAACGAATTTTTTGATTCCGTCACATTTCGCTAAGAAACCAAACTTTGAAGTTCCCGCTTTGACCATAACTAATAATGTTGACCGCGTAAGGAAGTTTAGTGACGAGTGACATCACTTCAGGAGCAACAACATATAGACCTCTTTCATAAATGGTAGTGATGTTACTATTGTTTTATATACCTTCAAATTAGCCCCATTAGCTTCGTTCTTGAGTTAAACTTTCAAGAGAGCATTTTACAGAAAACGAGACTAGTAGGGCTAATTTGAATGCACATAATGAATTTTGAAATCACCGCCATTAATAAAAAAAGGCCTATATGGCTTGTTATATAAGAAAATGAAATCGCATGCGTGCTTAAAGAAACCAACAGCCACTAAGGGTACGCACTAAGACCACATAGATAACGGCCGCTAACCCAACAGCTGTTTTAAAATGTTTCATTTACACTTGACGTCATATAAAAAATAAGTGTTTTATTTTCCATCTGATCTGGACGATCCAAACGACATCATACTAAATCTAGGACAAAGGCAAGATACACAGACTGGACCTTAATCTAGACCTCACCTGAGTCTTTCCTTTAAGTTTGTTTCATTGATCTGACAGCTTCGTGGGGAGACTGTTCAGGAAGTGGTTCCTATTTGATTGGAAGGCGCGGTTCGTTCTTCACCCCAAGGTTAGTCAGAAAACCAGGAAAAAAATTTTGTTTGTAATTTAGAACGACAGTCTATATAAAAGTTTTCTTACATTTAAAGTTCCTACAATGTTTATTTTTTTAAAATTTTTACAGTATGTAGTTCTTCGTAGGTACCCCAAGCCTTTCCCATCAATAGTGGAATGCCTGTGGAAGATAACTGTCCCAGCGGGTCACTACGTTCGCCTCACATTCAATCAGTTGGACCTAGGAAGCTGTTTTAGCTCCAGTTTAACTATCAGTGAAGGCGTTGGGGTAAACAAGAGCTTCGTTGGCAGCTACTGCACCTTACGGTATCCAAGTCGCATAATTTACTCCAAAAATCGCCATCTTTGGGTTCATCTTGAGTCGAACCAGACGAGAACAAAAATTGGTTTTAGCAAAGGTTTCTACGCTGGGTATGAAGCTGTGAGATCGCGTAAGTTGGACATTTGACTATTTGTAAGAAATTATAAAATATTTTTGTTGTATAATCTTTAACAACCAAAAGACAAGCTTTTTGTATTCGTCCCGTGATTTACCAGACCTCTAATTAATGTATTCCGTTTGTACTGACGTTATACAAGAATCTTGGAATGGCGTACATCTCTCCTTCTCCTGTCCCAGTCTCCACCCCACCCCAATGGGCCGTTACATAGACTGTTGAGCCAGGGCACGGCTGGTCTGTCTTTTGCGTCTTAAGTTAATGCCGCGTGTCTGTCTGTCTGTCTGTCTGTCTAGGCATTCAGTGATGATACTGGTCAAGGTACTAATCTGTTCATCTGGGTTTTCAAGTGTTTACATACCATTTCCAGTGGGAGAGCAGAAAAGCCCTTCTTAAATACAGTTTCGTCAAAGTATGATCAACTGCTAACCTTAAGAATTTACTGAGTAGATAAAGCACCACCATGAGTATAGTCATTAGCTAAGCAACGCAGAATGTTTCTAAAGATGAAAAACAGAACACTCACCATGGAAGCTTTAATTGACAAAACCACTAGGATTTATTAAGTTTCGTATGTACAATCAGTTCCCATGGAGGTCGATGTACTCACAATATCAAACGTTTACTCAAGTTGCTGGGAGCTGCCTGAGGGGTTAAATCAAGGGTTATACTATTTAACAGTTCGTATCTGCAAGGAACGCCTCGAAATCACTTGAAAACTCACGGTTCACGTAAAACCGAAATAGACTTTTCACGAATCACGAACAAGCGGCACGAGTGTATGGCCCACACCGGCAAACTTATTAATGTGAGTCATGTTCAGGATGATCGTGACGTGACGAACATGGGATTCGACCTTGATAGACCTTTATATGACTGACATGCCAAGTTCCTCAAACGTTTTTGAGTTCTGACATCTGAAATGCGTGGCTGTTTTGTACATTGAAGAATTATTTTATGAAAAATATGCCGGCTTACACTAGACTAAATTCACGAATACCGATTAGTCGTTTCACGAATCACGGCAATACTTTCGTTCACGGATAACGGGAAATAAGTTCTTTCATTCACGAATTACGGGAATTAAATATTAGCGTTCACGGTTCACGGAAAAAATCCTTTCCGACCCTCTGTTCTGGAGATTCCTTCATCAGGTGAAAACTGAGTGTAAATTTATTTCTTTTCGAGCTCAGTTTAACAAACACGATTGATATCATTACAGTGCTTTGATTTAATGGCTTCGCCTTCACATGTATAAAATCAACCGCAGCTGACAAAGTTATTGAAAATCTAAAGAGTGGTGTTATTACAATCCACTAGTTACGAAGTCGTTACCCTCCTTTTAGTTTAAGTCAGTTTAAATAAAAAAAGCCTGAAAGCAAATGGGACAATGTATAATCTTGTTGTCTGCTTGTTCCAGGAAATAGATAATGAAACAAATCAGGACTTTGAATCAAGAAAAAAAAATCCACGTACATCAAAACTTTGTCAAACCAATTCCCGGAGTTCTCGTCCGAAGTGGTTGGGAAGAATTGTTATACTCTGTACTAAACAGTATAATACTCAGTGCAAAATATTTTACCCTGTTCTTGACAGAAATGTCTGTGATTTATACGCCGTGTTCTAAAGAGAAGAACAGTTTCTTTCAAGACGTCGCGTTTCTCTAGCGAGTGGTTAAAGTGTTGACCCGTGTCACATCGGGGAGTGGCATTCGATCACGGCACTGCAAATGAAGAAAACGTTGTTATAATTGATAGGGTCACATTTTAAACTCCTGTCAGAAGAACCCTCCGGATCCCGGCTTGTTCATATCCACGGCGACTCGTTGGTCTACTCCTGGACTCTGTGTTCTTTGTTGTTGATCCGTCTCCCTGGACACGACTTCGAGTTTCCCAGTAGCTGGGTTGAACTTCAGAATTTCGCTGCCACTCGGATTTTCAAGATGACTATGAACACGTTCAGACGACACCTTTTCGAGTTGGCCAGTAGCCCACTTATTGCTGTTCGGGTTTTGAGGATAACTTTGATCAGCTCCCATGCTTAGCTGACTTAGCTCTCTTTGAGGTTTTGAACAAATGCCTACTTCTTATCAGCCGCAGCAATATTAATAGAATAATCCGATGGTAGCTCGCTTTCACAAAACAGTGTTTAACAAATAAAACGGATTTCCCTCGCTTTCTTTATCGCCGTTCTCAATGGCGACAAGAACTCCCTGATGTTTTGTGGTTGCTTTGATAAAACAGCAAAAGTGACATCTCGTTCTTTTAAAAGCTGACAACGCAACACAATGTCAAATCAATGACCTAATATCATTCAAGCGTTTGGCATTTATTCAGTCCCGACGAATTCCCGGAAACTGCTCTGACACATGCGCATTGAGACCACTTCTAAGAAACACACTTAAAACCATTGCGTCTCAGAGAGCTCAACTCTGTAAATGCTTGAAAAAGCACAAGGTTAATCGAATCATAACTAGTAGCTTCTTGTTGAGATTTTAGACAACTTTTATCTAAAATCTTAAGTAATAGTAAACGCGTACACGTTTTTTTTACATTAAAATATCTTTATAAGAACAGCGAGACTCAGATTTGCCAGAATTTAAGACAAAATTTAGAACTGCTGTGGCACAGGCTCGATGCTAAGTTTTTTTCTTTACTCATGCAGTAAATTATTTGCAGCCTCAAATCATACGCTGTACACGTATACTTGCCCTGTAGTTACTCCTTGTTGTATAGGCTCACAATTTACGTGTATTGCAATATCTTAAGCTTAGTTTAACTAGTTTTTTTTTTCGATTTAAACACACATAAAAATAAGAACCATTTAAGAACATTTGAGGCGGCAAAAATTACTGGTTCTTACATAAAAAGCGTGTAAATCCGACGTTTTGGAATCATCGTGACTCCATTATCAAGGATTTTAATCTCATTAGGACATAGATCTTATTTATACAAATAAATATGCATATGCGCTAGTATATAATATTCAAAAAAATACTTTATTTTGCTCGAATGGGATCCAACTGTTTCTTTAGTGCTGGCTGATGGTCACGAATGAGTTACATTTCATAATAAACAAGACAATTGAACTTTGTCTTACACTTTCTTAAGACCTTAAAAGAATGACTGTTTTCTTTAAACCTCTGTTACTAAGAATCTTAAAAACAATAAATATTTCACGTGGTACTTAAGAACAACTCATCAAGTTCTCTTTATTGAAACACTCGTTTGTATTAGGCGTTATTCACGATGACGTTACAAGTACATCCAAGTAAATGCTTTGTGAGATCGCGGGAGTTTTGGATCTATTTTAACTGTTT